>JAQFYM010001584.1:0-31562 GCA_034694785.1 Agrenia bidenticulata | reverse complement strand
AAGTTGCATGGCCGGTTTATGAGACACATAATTCTTTGTTTCAATCTGCAACCAGGTAAAATTTCAGTTGCCAGGTATTTTATGCCCATCCAAGTGTAATGTTAATTTAATCTAAAAATGCTTCGGCCCCCACCAAAACCGGTGGGGGTCTTTTGATCACCACAGGTCCCCTACTAGACCGATGTTACCCATCTTGGAACACATTCATTGTATCGACCCTAAGTACTTGTGTACAAAATTTTAAGTCAATCGGACACGTTTAAAGAGAGTTATCGTGATGACAGACGGACAGACAGACGGACGGACACGGTGATCACATAAGCCCTGGCTCGGGCTAAAAATTTAGAAAATTAGGCTAGACAGCTGAAATTTTGTATACTGTTAGTTTATGGTTCTTAAATAAGAATTACCAAGTTAAACTTGCAAAAATTTTACACTAGTGACCCAATGGGGGTACCCCCACCGATTTTGATAAATTGGCTTAGGGTGGTTAAATTTTTGCACTGTGGTAGGTAACGGTTTTAAAATAGCAAAAACAAAGTTCGTTTTGCGAAATTTTAATACTAGAGTGACCCTATGGGGGTACCCCCGCCGATTTTTATAAATGGCTTAGAAGCTTGAAATTTTTATTTAACCTGGCTCGGGCTATATGAAGTTGCACTTGTGAGTTTTTTTATTTTGATCTAGAAAATTCGACCAAGTTAATTCCATGAGTAATTAAAAATCGATTTTTTGTTAGGGAGAAAATTTTTTTTAGGTTTATATTGAAACCACTCTCGAGCCTTGACAGATCTAGAGGATGAATATTTTTTATTACTTTCATGCGAACATTACAGAGACTATCCTCTCTCCTGGTGAACCAGGGCACACGAAAAACCTCCTAGTTATGTTATAAATTATAGTTATAAATACATATACCACCACCACCTACGATCACCGCCGTCTTAGCTACTTCTTGCTAAAAGTTTCTCCAACCAGATATTCACCCACGATTATCCATGCATCTCAGAATAGTCATAAATGGACCATGAATTTCAGTCAGGGGGAGGTGCTTAGTCATAAACTGAATATTTATTTCTTAATATACAGCCTTGAGACGGTGGTATGGATTTGAGATAGCCCAGAGCTATAAGACATTATATGTTCATTACATCGGATATGTATGAATAGGATAAATAGGGCAGTTTGTATGCAGTGGCCGTTGATTTAACCCCTTTGGTGATTCTCATTTAATTATTTACTTACCTTCCGTGCAGACTATGAGGGAGGAGATGAGAAGTTGCAATGGAATTATAATTTAAATGGAAATGGATGTTGATGGCCAGATAATGAATTAAACTAGCCGTAATCCTCATAATCTGCAATATATACACTAGATATTCATAAGGATTGCATTTCACGGGGTTTCGAACAGTTTCAAGTACGAGTGGAACCTCCGTCTCTGGCTTTGTTAAAAGATTATGAAGTTTTTGTGAACTCATCGCCATTTCAAACTCTAAGTTTAAGTGCTTATGGTTCGTGGGGGCTGCTGAAACGGTACTGGAATACATATATATCAGTATAATGGGTTTTGTTAGAGTTTTATTGTGGTCTGCAAGATTTTGAATTTCAGAATGTTTGCTAGGGTGAAACTTCAGTTATGAATATTCGCTAAATATTCTCTATTTATTAAACATTAGAAATATGTTGGGAAATATAGCACAGTTGGTTTAAAATATGTTTCAACAGTTTCAAGACTGAAGATCTCTACAAAAAAATGTCAAACTCTTCCCATAAGGTCAAAACACAAAATACATGTCCCAACAAACCCAACATGCCATCCATAAAAGTTTATTAGATGGAAATTTCAAACAATTTCCAAAACCGCCGACCATGAGAACAATACATGTAATGATTCCCTCAAGTACCTCCACCAATACCATACCCTTTGCCCGTGTGTATAAATTATGAATCCAGCTATAGTCCATTCCTCCCCCAGAGTGAGTCTGAAAAAGTTTGTATTTTAGTTCTTACACTACAATGTGTGTAGGAGATGGAGCCGAATCACAAATTCGAATAAGAGCAATTGGAATTGAGTGGCTCAATACGAGCAGAAGTTTAAGGTTTCGTATTAGCTGGAGGGAAAGTATTTGAGGTATATCACCTAATAATATACGACCCTCTGGAAATTCCAGCTTGACAAAGACTAGAAGAAAGTAAAAGAATTGTTATTAGACATTATATCATCTCGAGTCTATCTTCACATAAAAATTTACTGCTCCTGACAGATGGAATTTCAAATTTGTTTCCCATCAGGGCTAAAAACTTTGTGTCTGCCCCGGCCTTCAGTTCCAGATTCCGGGAGTTATAGAACAAAGCTAGGGAGAGCAGACAAGAAAACTAATAAATTTAAATTGGATCTTAGTCCATTGTATTCAATGGATTTAGCACACCTGTGTACAGCCCACATTTAACATTTTCAGAAACACAGATACGCAGCATTCAGTCCTCCAATCTACTAGCAAAACAGGAAAGGTACACATGTACTTTAGAAAACATGTTTTTATGTCTGTCAAATCTCACAGACCTTACGCAATCCAAGTCAGGTACCAAGAATCGAAATGAAAAGAACGGAAAGGCCGAAGGAGTTACAGCTTGTCCCTGTTTTTTTTTTTTAAATATCAGTTACATGAATTCAAAATTGGACTATTCGAAATCTGGATATAAGGTCACGACAAGGTGACTTTCCGATTATCCAAGTAAGAGCGTCAATTGCCACCCTCGAATGACCTCGAACCATTAATAATTACAATAAGGATGAATCAAATCCTCAAAAAATCCCTCAGAACTTGTTCACCCAGGTCAACTTGAGATTTCCAGTGTAAATTGGATGGAACTAGAAAGCTATTCGGTTCACACTCCGAGGACAGCCCTGACGGAACCACGAATCCATCAAGTCCTCTTCTGTCTGTTCCACATGTCCAACTCGAGACTCTCTACTACTTTCTACCCCCGCATCTCATCTTAAAAAAATATCCGAGGACTTTGACAAGCCAGAAGTTAACAAAAGCCCTTTTGTGGGGAAAACACGACCCCACCAGCTACAGATTCAAAAGAAAGGCTGGGATGACTAGAAAAACCAAATCATGTTGACACAGATAGTCAATTTCCATACACCAAGAATACACACTGACTAGTAGAATACACACGGAGACACACACGGAGAAAGACATAAGCAGAAGGGGCTATAGAGAGAAGACGCTTAGCCAAATAACGAAACCAAAACCAAAACGAGCCACACAAGTTCTTTTCTCTCGCTCAATTTCATCTCAACTTTGTTTTCTTTTCCCATCTCGTTCAGAATAACTTTTGGATTGACATGGACTTTGGAGCATAAAGGTCTCTCCAGTCTATTTGGACTCACAATACCTCATCCCATACATCCATCCACATTAGTGGTGAGGAAAATAGAGAGACAGAGTTGACATGGCCACTTTCAAAAGGGGGGATAAAAGGGGAGGAGCCATCCTAATAAGTCAGGGATACTCCTTTCAAGGCCCTTAAAACCAGTTGTGTCTCTCAAGTCAAATTCATGATCATAACAGTCCTTACATTTCACTTACTCACTTACATACTCATCATATGTTTTTCTATACATTTATAATATCCCTTTCTCTTCTTTCACCCGTCTTTAGAATATATTCAGCTTCTTACAGCCCCTTGGCTTCCTGCCCTTTATCATCCTAGGGTCTAAAGTTACATGGGAAAAAGAGTTGGAGATGAGCATGTCTCCCTTATCTGTGAGTGACCACAACAAAGGACTATAATAACGATATAATCCGGTTTGTATTTCGTTCCTACGTCATATGTTGTTTTGAAGTGTACGGGCTCATTGAATGATAAAATAGGGCTGAAAATTTGACTAGTACAAAAGGATATCTGATCGGAGAGAGAGAGGTGATATCAAACTAAGTCGTTAAGAATTTCGAATCATAAACATCACACCAGCTTGTTCAAGTTCGGCTTGAATGGTTTATGGAAGTATGGGCGGAATCGATACCCTCATTATATTATTGATTATGGAGACGATAAAAGCTTTGATGCAAATGGTGAACCTCTAGGGGGTTTCTTACCACCGATCTATGGGAACCGAGGTGGGTAAAAGTATCGCTTTCTGTTATTTACAAAACTCAGGGTTGAACTAGAATTGAAAATTGTAAGCTGCCTTGGTGTGAGTATAAAATTACTTATGGTTGTATAATTTCAAAAAAGCTCGGGTACTGCTCTACTTGTCCCTTTCTTTGACTTTCCTTAGAGCTTCCCTTCTTCTGGGGGATTTAGGAAGTCGCATGTGTTGACTATCAACTCGGATCCTTGTCTTATAATCCTAAGGGTAAAACTATGGCTTTTCAAAGAAGGAAGGACAGGAACTGGGTGGAAGGTTGTAGGTCGTCTTTGTTTTCCTGGAGCTGCGGATTAAGCCATCAAAGGTGTCTTCATCCTTGCCTCTTGGCAGTTGATTGGCTTGGATTTGATTTAATTATTTGATTGCTAGGCTTCCGAAGTGTATGATGCAGGATGCTGGGGCTTTTACTCCTTCCTTCTGTCTCTGCAAATGCTCAAAGAGTGGGTCGGTCGATCAGATACTAAAAGGCTATTGTCCTTTGTATGATTTAGATGTGAACGAGGTAATCAGGTTAAGCAGAGGCTTTGAATGCTTTGGAGAGAGGCATGGACTTTGTGAATTAATTACAACTGTTTAATCTACAAAGGGTCACAAGTACCCAGGAGATTTAACTTTCTACTGACTTGACAAAGATTCAATTAAAAATCTTCCAAGACATATTGATTATAAGAATAGTTCAAATTTACACTTTAAGTATAGTACACTCAGATTTATTTGATCTTCAATAAGGTCGAAACAATAGATCTCAGAACGCAAGCTCAGATAATTTCCAGGTTAATGATTTATAAATTGTAATTAAGATTTATTTAATACAAACTAATTAGACTGTGGATAAGATGTATTTAGAATATCGTGTGCAACTTACCTAATGAAAATCCCAAGTTCCGGTTCCAGTAATTACAATTACAGGAGTTCAGTCTGTAGCCCACGCGTTCTAAATTTCAAGTTACCAACAGTTGCACATGAAGCCTTTAGCATACAGTTCTGAAGAATGAACTGCACACTTGCCTTGATGCTATTGGAGACTCGTCTCAAAGGATGAGAAGCTGAAGCTATTTAAATACTCTGTAAAGTATGGCAGGAGACCACTCATCTCATGATTTATGTAACATTTGATCCTAATAAACTCATAAATTCCACTCTGACTAACAGGACTTGGCACCTCCAAACCCGAATGCATTCCTAATACGAATATATTTATTTGAATCGCCTATTTAAAATATTATTACGGTCATTCTCTGCCCCACTTGAACAAGATATGATTTCCCTACTGAACCATTTGTGTCAGGGGCTCTGGTAATTGAATCTTAATATGCATTTACGATTCAGCCAGTAGTCTTAAGAAGCCTTAGTAACTTACACAGAGTGACGGCTAAGCGTAAGAACTACACAGTCAATGCAATCGGCCAAATGTCGAAGAGATAAATTTTATCATAAAATCTTGAGGAAATATCAGTGTCCTTCTCAGTGAGACATTCAAGGGAATTTATTTACTTTTCTTGATAGAATTTCGGAGTGAGTAGGGCAGGTGAGAATGACATCTTTAGGAGCTTCCTTACTCCCAGGACTCGGTCAAAGCTATCAGTGTCCAGCTCCCGGAATCAATGGACATGGGAGACTTCCGTTGTCAAGTGTCGGAAGTGTTTCCACTAGTGCTATGGCCCTACTATTGTCAACTACCCTGACTCCGACAAGTGTTCAAGGAGTGATTTCCAATATTTCTGTCGCTCCCTCAAGTGGTTGGTATTTTGCACTAACCCCTTTCGAGTCTATTATGCTAGGTCTTATCATTTTAAAGGTACATTTCGAAATTTTAATTCTCAAAGATCTTTATCAAATGGAAGTTTAAGATATAAATCAAATGTGATTTTTATTCTGTTTGTATTTACACTTTGGTAGCTTATGCTTTTGAGGTACTTGACCATTCTGCCGATGAATGTTAATGAAATTTCGAATAAGGAATTTTTCAACTTTGGTAAGAGAAGAAAAAGAGCGACAGAGAATCCTAAAATTGTTAAGGAGAAGGCAAGACTTGCTGAAACGATGTTTACAGTACGTCCCTGCATATGAGACTGAAGGTTTTTTTTACAATTCAGAAAGGAATTAAATTGAAAAGATTTTTTTATATTCCAGGTTATCAGACGCCTGGACATGCAGGATTGTTTGTTAAGGACTCTATGTGAGCTCCAGGCTCACTCATTGAGAGGATATAATGTTCCTAGTGAAGTTAAATTGACTTTGTCAGCCTTGAGCAAGTAAGAAACAATTTATATTTGCTAAACTCGGTTGCTGGAAACGATTTATTGTCGGAAGAACAAACAAGAGCGGGTATCACTACTTCCGTTACTTATTTTAGATCCGGTTGGAAAAGAGAGCATGAAAAGAAGCCGGCTCTGAGCAAGGACGTAATTGAAGACAGGCCGATTTTGTCTGTATTCGAAGAAGCTGTGAAAATAGGGTGGGATGCGAAGAGCGGAAATGTTACTGAATGCATGGAACGGTACTTTATTTGTCCTTTGACAACTACTGACATATTTGCTCATTTTGATACCGTCAAAGTTGTCAACGTCCTGTAATTGTAAAAAATTGTCTCTGAAGTAAACGTTTCTACTTACTGTCGGTGACAAAAATGAACAAAAAGTACCTAATAATAATAAATTACGAAATTGTCCAAAACAAACAAAAATCGAAACTCTATAAAAGCTATGATCATATTTCTTGAATAGGGTCTCATATATATTCATATCAATATATGGGTAGTCCATTTGTAGTTGAAATTCTGCAACCAGTTATGCAAGATTGACATAATTTTGAGTAAATTGCAATAATCATTTCGTATGGCAAGTTTCACTGTTGACTTGTTTTTGACAGAACTTTGTATGTACTGACGAGGCCATTATTATCCAAACTAAATTTTACTCCCCATTGTAGTATCTGTTTGTTTCACGAGAACTTGAAACTGATCAGAGATCTGAATGGTTTGCTGTTCCAAGTAGTTTTGACTATTTATTTCACAATCTTCCAAGAAGTATCTGTTCACAGAGATTTCACAGTTAGGGTTTTGCTAATTGCTTTATCAATCAGATATAATTACTAGAGGAATACATTACCTATAGTTAACCATCATTCCACAGGCTTGACTTAGACCTCTTGGAGATGCGTCCCCTAGCCAGTTCAATCTCCATAGAACTGCCCCATTTTTTAAGTGAAAATGAGCTGTAGAGACATTTATATCACGAAACCTTATAAGTTTTGCTTACATTGTTTACTCCAAATACAACCCAATCGCAGAATTGTAATGATCAGTAACATACCAACTGGGTCCATTGCAAATCCGCGGCGCTTGACTAGATATAAATATTGTCCACATAGTCTCATTAAAGTACTCTCAAACTCTCCGACCAGAACGTCGTCTGAAAACCACTCGTTCAGCTTCATTACGTCTAGGAACACACTAAAGAAATCTTTTTCTCGGTCTCGCGATTTAAAAAGGGGAGTCAACAGGTCAACTTCTTCAGGTGTTAATAACTTCTGATTTTCAGGGTCTAATTTTTAAACAAAAGCATCAAAACTAAAGAATGCCAAGAGTAAAATGTCATATTCAATTTGTAGTAGTTATTTCCAATGTACAAACCTCGTTGAGCGGTTTTTAAGCATCCAAGAAGCCACTTCGTAAATCCTGGAATTGGAGAAAGAGTAGAAAATTGGTGAATCTTTGGAAATTCTCCTTGAAGCTCTCTAACTACTCTTTTAATTAGGTAGTTTCCAAGCTCTATTCCCTGTAAAAATTGGGTAAAATGAATTATATTACATCAAAAATGCAAACTATGATAAACTTGGGAAGGTTAGCATTAAGTAATTACTGCCAATCCTCGTTGCGTTGACGTAATAGAATAAAATATAGCTGTATCGATGAAATCTCTATCTTCCACTTCTTCTGCTGCAGCCATTTCACTGTCATGTTCTACCGAAATTACTGAAAGCAAACACATACATCAATTCACAGATCAATAACTAACAATATACTGTCAATTACCAGACATGAGCCGCCTCTTGGTAACAATTTTATGAATACTGGATGGAATATGGTTTGTCAACGCTGTATGTAGAACAACAACCGGTTCCTCAGGCATACTTCCATGAGTGAATGCAAAACATCGACGATTGGGACCCACTCGCTTTTTTAAATCAGTCCAATTTCTCATAGGATGAACAGCTTCGTATTCCGATATCTACATGACGAATCAGTACCCATAAAACTTGCGTGAATAATCGAAAGCTAATCAAATGTATTTCAACATAATACTCAATAATTACCTTTTGAAGCATCTCGCACGAGGAATTCCAAGTGATCCTTTCGAGTTTGAGAAACCCAACGGCAAACCATACTCCAATTAAATCTTTTAAACAGTTATTTAATGCTTTCAAATGAGCTGTGCTTTCGGTTGATTTTTCTATTGCATCCTAATAAAAAAATTAAGTCATCTGTAAAATCACTTGTTTAAATATTCATAACTCCAAAAAAATCGTCATTTTACTATAACATCCGTCCGTAAATCGACTAAAAATTTGACACCATTTTCCAAACGACCGACTTGTGAGAATAGCCATTGGTATTTCGGAATTAATGCAGCTCTTAATTTTTCTTCAAGGTTTAACTTCGTTTGCTCTTCCTATTAAATTCAAACCCAGGTCTCATTAAAATCAACGGTAAATAAATACAGAAATCGTCCACATATTTTCAAATGTATGTCAATGACACAAACCTGGCAAGTACTGAGGCTATTAGCAAGCGAGACTATCGATGCATGATCAACACCATAGTTTTCTCCCAACAGGATGAAAAATCTAACTTTTTCAGATTCTTCCGTTTCATTGTAGACTGTACAAAGATCTTTGACGGCTTGCTGAAACCAAAAAAAATCTTATTGTTAGACATCTCAAGGCATCGAACGAGTCATAGGATTTTGATACTATCGTAAAAGAATTTTAAAGTAGTTGGCACATACAACCTCTTCACAATCAAATGTTACACAACTAACCCAGACTAATAGAATTTTTTTTGGCAAAGTCTGCATTTTTGGTACAGAAAAGGTAGCTCGTGTGTATTGTGCAACACGTAGCCATAAATAAGCAGATTCTGCCAGTAGCGGCAATAACTTATACCAAGAAGAATCTTCCATACCAATCTCAAAGTTGCATTTAATTTCCATGCAATTGTCAACGTGCGTCATAAATTCATAAAAGGTTCAGAGTTCCATTTTTCCTTGATTATCAGTCCAAATCTAAATTCATTCTTGATATTTTAACAGCTAATGTTCTCACAGCAAATACTTATGAATAAAAATATCACTCTGGTACGTCATCCCTTTTAAAAGTCAAATTTGATGTGATTGTGAGCGATTAACTTTTGTTACAGTGGTAAGATAAAGTTCAAAATTTACATTTGTACTACATTATTGCATTTCATTTCATATTACCACAAAAAAATACCTCTGACGTCTTTCGAAGAATACCAACTGCTTTTTCCAGAAAGAATGGATTCTGCACCCATGAAACTAATCAGAATAACAGCACCATTCAACTTATAAGTTAGTCTCCTTCTGAAATGCTACATCTTTTTCATGCATGCAGTCAAAAGTATTTTATTGATAAAATACTGAGCCTTAAAATAAAAAATAACACTTCAGCTAGCTATATCATCAACCCATTTCCATGCAAAATTATACCCAAGCCCACATTTAGAAGCACAAACACGTCCAACATGACTAGCCACACACAATTCCACCCATGAAATTAGAATATTATTATTACAACCTACCTCGACAGTAATATGAGACACATGCCTCGCATTATACCCAATCACTTTCTCCAGCAACTGGAAAATATCCTCCTGGATCTTATCACCCCCACCACCACCGCTCCCTCCACTTCCAACCGAACTCGTGTCATCCCCATCCCCCTCAGACCCTTCGCTTATCCTCAGATGATTCAAGTTCTTAAAATGTTCTTCCAGCCATGCCCCACCCCCAGTATGACCCCCTCCGCCGCCAATGTCACTATTACTTCCGAACCCAGCCTCCGCGTTGTTAAGTCCCCCACTGTTACCCCTGTTACTATTGCTTCTCTCAAGTCCTCTCGCCTTCTCTTGAGCAATCCCCAGGAGGAGAGAGCTGATAGGATCGTCAAAGGACGTCGAAAGCTTTCTCCTCAGCTGAAATCTCTTATTCCCCAACACCCCGGTGGGATGACTTTGGTGGTCACCAAGGGCAAATGTACGGTCGGTAAGGGCTGCAATATCATCCATAGGGGATGAGGCCATCATGATATCCGAGGACATTGGGGGTGAGCCCATATTTATGGGAAGGAACAGTGCCATGATCCAATCTAGGAGGCTCTGCTTATTATTACTATCGCTGCCACTACCGAACCCCCCTGTTCCAGTGATAAGCGTTCTTAACGACTGGGATTGATAAGCAGGGGACAAGCTGGTGCTTATCTCTGAGGTGTTGGGACGATTTCTGCGGAGAAGACACCTTTCACCAACTTTCCCTCTGGAGAAAAGTCCAGTCCCTTTCACCAAGTCACATTCGCCCGTGGGGGCTCTTCCCGCGGTATTTGAATGCTTGAGCAAAACTGCTCTGGTCTTGTTTTGCTGGAATTGGTTGGAAAAGGTGTAATTGCTGGAGACGGTGCTACTACTGCTGGAACACTTGATTAAAGGTAAGTTGTGATTAAGTTTTAACTCAAGTTTGCTACAGATTCCCAACCCTATCTCTTTGTAAGATGAAGAAAGGACACTCGCACATTTGTGGTGGTGGTGGTGGAACAAGGCACATGTCTTCTGCTGGGATAGGAGGGACATAGTCAGTGGTATTTTTTTGGCAGAGTTTTATTTAGTTTTACACATTTCTCAGATCCATATAGATTCTGTATGTCTGTCTCTGCGTCTTCTTTCTTGTGGTTTTTTTGCCTTGTTTATTGATCCTCTGAGAAACTCTGGCAAAGGGTAAAGTAGGTCAAGAATTTTATCTGCTTTAAATTGCATAGACACATAAGAGTGGCTTTTAAACTTGTGACGGTTGGTGGAGGTTGAAAATAAAAGCTCAATGTAAAATGTAGCTTCTGTAGGAGAAGAAGAGGATGATGGAGTTTAAGTGATAAAAGTTTTAATGAGTGTTTTTCAAAGTTAATTTTCCTCTTGGGCTTTTGTAGTGTGCGGCTTTCGTTTGAGGAGCTTTTTGGTTTGTCTCTCGCTTTTGGCAGTAAATCGTTTTGGGGTGCTGTGAGACGGGCTATTCTATGCAATGAAATGTAAGACGAAAATTCGGGTTATGCGGTGATTATGTAAATTATGTGGATTGGCATGAATTAATAGGGTTTTTTTTGCTATTTTGAAATGAATTTAACACTATTGGGGGAAGAATTTGTCATTAATTCAGAGAGGAATGTTCAACTGTAAATTCCTGAATTTCTTTATCTTCTGATGCTCAGGCAGATGGATTTTATTAGTCTGGGTTTCCAATTTCTGGGAAGAAAATTTAATATGAAGAAGGAATACGAGTAGCAGAAAAGTGTTATGTGCAGAATGCATTAAAATGGACCCTTGCCCCAGCTTGTTTATGATAAATTACATTTTTATCGGGTGGACGCGATTGACGTTCATTAGTGGAGTTAAGATAAGTCTCAGCTTCAGATAACTCCAACAAGTCACTCCCCGTATATTATTTGCCCATGCCCACTTCCACTGACAACTGACGAGTTCTTTCATAAGTCATAAATACTTGAAAACAAGTTCTTGGAATTTCCAAGGACGAGGGCAAGGATCAGTCAGGTCGAAAGTACAGGAGATATATTTAGGACATTGGATATTTAAAAAAAAAATCTTTATTGATAGACTAAATTTGTTTGCAGCCGTCCAATATCAAATAAAAAGAGTCAAGATTGCCGGGCTGTTTGCTATTGAAAATATCAGGAGGATACAACACAGTTGTCTAAGAATGTCATTTGTAGCTCCAAAGAAAAAGGTCATAGTTGTTGGGGGTGGAGTCTCTGGTCTAACGGCTGCAGTGACCCTTAGAAAGCATGGGGGGTTCGACGTTACTCTACTGGAAGCGGATAACCGAATCGGTGGTCGTGTGCAGACTTTGAAATTAGGTTTGAAATTTGATAGAGGGATTATATTATATTTCTTTAGAATTTGTCACATCTACAAGGACACAATATTTTCTAAAGTTTTGTGCAAATTAATTAGGGGATCATTTCATTGAGAATGGGGCCCAGTGGGTTCATGGACAGAAAAATAATTCAATATTTCTGAAAGCAGAGCCCTTGAATCTTCTTGACACATCTGGGGATAATCTAAAGGTTGATATTCGAACATGTGTTTTATGTTTGTAACAATATTTTGGCTAACTAAAGTTAAGAACTTACTGAACGTCAGTGTTATTTTACTTTTTAGTTTAATGCTGACTCAATTTTTATCAATCAACGTGGAGAAAAGCTATCCAAGGATACCCATGAGAAGTTCAACTTAATTTTGGAAAAGGTACTGGAAGGACCAAAGAAGTCGGATTGTGATTCAAACCGTTCTGTGGGCGAGTGGGCAGAGAAAACTTTTTGGGATGCAAATGCAAATAATCCTATTGACACTGATGATAGTATAAATCACTCGACGCTTGATTGGGTTCATAGATTTCAGGTATAGTTTAAGAAAAAATTAAAATATTTACGAATACTATAAATTGAATGAGATTTTAAACATAAATTGTCCGCTCAAACAGACGAGCATAGACGGTTCCGACAATTGGTTTCTATCATCGTGCAACGGGCAGCAAGAGTACTGGGAATGCGACGGAAATCCAGTTATTGCCTGGAAGCCTCCAGCCTCTTATGCTTCGCTGCTGAATTTAATACTGGTAAAATACACTAAGAAAACCACATCTTTCTATAAAATTATGAACACTAGCCATTAAAAAAAACTTTAATTGAATTCTTTGATTGATTGTTAATTTTTTAGTACGATAAACCAGCTCTCGCTCCACAGTTCATGCCCGAAATTCCGGATTGGATTCATTTAAAAAAGGAGGTCAACAAAATTGATTATCAATCCAACGAAGTAACTATATATCACGCATTTTAATTTTATATGAAAATTAACTGTAAACTAGTAAGTAATAATTTTGATTTTTGGTGCTTTGAAGGTCCTGGTTAAATGCCAAGATGGTTCCGAATTTACATGCGATCACGTCATATGTACAGTGTCGTTGGGAGTTTTAAAAGAAAGAGCGAGCAACTTGTTTGAGCCGAATCTTCCAGAGGAAAAACTTGAAGCTATAAAGGTAATCAGGGTGGACTGGACTGCGCATTATCTTCTAATCTTAATTTTAAAGCTGATCAATCAATGTTTCTATTCCTTAGCACCTCGGGATAGGTTGTGTTAACAAAATTCACTTTGAATTCCAATCTCAATGGTGGCCAGACAAAGTCATTGGTTTCAATTTACTTTGGGACAATGCCGATACTGTGAAGGACCATTGGAGACCAGATGTTGATGATGAGACACTTGAAAGGGAAGTGGATGGGGTATGTCACGAAACTAAATAGTCAACAATGTATAAAAGAGTTAACAAGTTTAATTAACGTTTCTTATGTTCATAATGATAGTTTCCACTCTGGTGTAGAGGGATTCTAGGATTTTATGTGGTAGCCTCGCATCCTACAGCCCTTAATTCCTGGATTACTGGTCCGGCAGCAAGATTTATTGAGAAACTATCCAAGGAAAAAGTTCAGTCAATTTTCATGAAAGTACTGAGAAAGTTCGTCGGGTCTTTGCACGAAATTTCAGAACCGATCAATTTCGTAGCATCTAATTGGTACTCTAATCCATTTACGAGAGGATCGTACAGCTTTAGAGCTGTAGACAGTGAAAAGCACGGAGTTTGGTCCACTCAAATTACCGATCCAATACTCAAAGATAATTCTCCAGTTAGTCAAAGATTTACTTTTCAAAATCAATACTCTATCATTCGAATGTACAAATTAATATTTGTCAATAATGTTTGCAGGTCATTTGTTTTGCTGGAGAAGCCTCTCACATTCATTTTTATTCCACCGTCCATGGAGCTCATGACTCGGGACTTCGAGAAGCAACTCGTTTAATTAGTTTCTACAGCAGCTCTTTTGCGGAACCATCCCCATTCTTCCCTTACACAGCAGAACTGTTTGAAGATAACAATGAATAGAATACTCTGTAGTCTATCTATAAAATTACTAACAATGAAACAAACTTTAATTCTTACCCAACACAATCCTAACGTTGGTCGATATTTTAGGTTACAAATGCCATTGCATTCAACTTCTTTAGATTTGAGCTCCACAATGTTTATTGGCTCAAGACCTTTTACTTCTTCAGCTAAATTACCAATGGTGCTCGTGCCAGATAAAGTGACAAAAACTTTTCAAGAGGTGATATTTAAGTATTTAAGCCAGAGCAGTTTTGAGAATGTTATTCAGCAAGAAACCCAGTTCCAATATGATATAGCCAGATTAGATAATTTTTTCAAGGAAAAATGTAATAGGCATACGGAACCAATTACTTCGATAGATCCAAATTTTTCATTGATCCTTCCAGCGTACATAAGTACTATGAGAAATCGTAAAATCTCAACCCGCTTAGTAACTGTGATAGATCACTACTGCCATGAAATCCTGGAATTCGAATCATATCGGGATCAAACCTTGTCGTCTTTAGAACTTCTGAACGCTTGGTTAAAATACTTTAACCCGCACTTTCATCGATTTCAAGAGCTGCTGTGCTATGGCAAATTGATAAGAATAAGAGGCCGAGAAGTCTTTCAAAATATCTTAAGCTCTCAAGAAGAAACCATTTCGAGTGATAGATCTTTAATTCACCTAGCATTCGTTGCGGGGATAGGAAAAAAGAACTTGTTTGAAAGTCATGAAGTTCTGAATCAGTTAGGTACACTGTGTGATACAAATCCGGAGATTACGTATAGAAATTGGAATCCCTTCGATTTGGCCGTAGTATGCGTTAGTTTTTTCAAAGGAGGTATTAAGATGGATTCCAAGAGATTTCTTTCCCATATTTCTGAAGCCCTTTGTCAAATATTGTCCGAAGCTCTTGCATCAGAGTCAGAAATCTTTAATCCTTACGTTGTAATTTCACTCTTGAAAATCCTTCGGCAAGCTAATTATGTGGAAGAAAAGCTTCTTAGGTTGTTAAGTGAACTAATACTCAGCCCCAACCACGAAGAGCAAGTTCGGAGCATCAGTTTTCTCACTAATGTCGTTTCCGCTGTCACCGGTCCTAGAAAACAATCAAGCCAAAGCTTACCCTCAGCCTTAAGTGTAGTTAAAGTACTGAACAGGATTGAACAATTAGTGGTGGAAATTATTCTGGATGAGGAGAATGTACGACGGATGAGAGGGGATCCTAACATTTCTCTCAGACCTGAAGAAGTTGACTCCACCACGAAAAGCCGATTAAAGGACATTTCTCGATGGTTTTGGGCTACCGCCTCTCTAGGATATCAGATAAGTCCAGAGGATTACCAAGCAGATTTAAGCCGAAGATTTTTCTCCGGGGAGTTTTCCAGAAGACCCTCGGACGCTGTTGACGCTCTTCTTGCTCTTGCCATCATGAATCACTATCTTGACGGGATTGTCATGAAAGTTCTGCATAGCCAGGACTTCCGATCAGCCATAAGAGGTGAGAATAGTCCTTCTTCTTTGTTGTCCTACCCTACCCGCTCGTAGATGAGCTTCTGGAGGGGCTATTCTTATTTTATCTCTAGGCTTGGAGACTACAGGATGACTGTAGAAGATCTTGTATGATTTATTGGTACAAAGGGTTGGAAGCTCCAGCTTTTTTTAGACCTGTCTTATATTGATTATTTCAGTTTACGCCGGAAAGATTTTACTAGGGGCAGACTAAACCATAGATGATTTATTGCGGTGCACAATCGGCTCAAAGGCTAAGAAAACCCTTGGTTAAACTTTTAAGTCAAAGTACTCGTGATTCAGAAGTTGGAAGGGAGAGTGTGTGTGGATTATGCAAAAATATTTATTCACCGAGTTTGTGTGGTGGGCTTTATGGAGCAAAGCCATTAATTTATATAACGATATTAAGTCTTATGGTGTCATTAGATAATGTTTTCCCTATACTTTTGAGGGCTGAGAGTTGAGAGTGTGCATAGAGCTTAATTAATTACAATTTTATCTCCTTTTCGTGCAGTAAGGGAAATGTCATAGTCATATCGTCTTTTTCACTTGAATTGGTATCATGACACATGAAAAGGCTATTAGGCCCTTGAAAGCCATTCGTCTTTGTCTTAAGCACCCCTTCTTCTACTTCTTCTATGCAGTGAAATGTCTACAGCGGCACAAAGGACGATTTGGACTACTCCTGACGTCCCTAAAGATTGAACGAAATGATCTTTGGAGACAGCTTTCACCAAGAGACGTGTTTCAGTTGATGGAGATAGTTGGTCCCCCTAAGTACGTGTGGCTTCCTATTTTTATTTTTATTCCCCAACTTTCTAACTAAATTATAGTAGGCACTTACTTGTATTGTATTGTGCTCTGTTGAATCTATCAGAGCCTTGGAAAAGGAGCTTTTCTCTCGGGTAGTAAAAAATAAGCTCATGATTGTATTTAATTAATCGCAGGAGTGAGACCGAAGGATGGAGTCCAGCCCATCTTCCTATCAAAAAGAAGAGAGACAGAGCTTCCATTAATGCCACCGTCAGTGATTTTAAGCCCCACTCGGTTTTATTAAATCAATGCATGGATGCCTTGAATGTGATATTTACTCCCAAAAGGACACAAGAGAATAACGATTCCAGGAATGATAATAGCGGGTATAAAATAACCATTGATGCATCATCATCTGGAAATGAATACCAAGGGATCCATGGATTTAGTCAAATGCAAGTCCTACAAGGCTACGCTGTGCCTTACCTCCACATCCCGGGGATTAAAGTAATTCTCCCGAACGTCGGGTAAGATTAGTCTTGAGACAGGGGAATGATTACTTTTAAAGGCCTTTTAAAATTGACTTCATCTGAATGTGCTTATAATGTTACCCGGTGGTTATTTTAATAAACTCCTTTACCTTCTGTGTTTTTATATACTGTTGTGAAAGGCTATTCTTCCAAAGCCAGTATTCTAAAGGCATTACAACGATTTTTTTCTTCTAGGAAGGAGCTGTGCCTTGAAGTTGTTGAAGAAGAAACTATTTTGCCAGGTCTACATAAATGTAAACTTCGTCTAATGTCGCAGATGGGGTACATAGTACTAACGGTAATTTAGGTTTATTAACAAATACACTTCTGGAGTAAACCTGGAATCGAGAGATTGTTTCTTTAAATTTTTAAACTTTAAAAACAGATTACACCAGAGGAGATTAAAAAGTGTCCGGACCTTCTAGCTTACCTTCAGTTCAATATAAAACGGAACCTTAATTTATAGTTGAGGCTCGTTTAAGCTGCCTTCAAATCAACTGTAATGGGAATAATGTTTTTCGCATTTTCTAATGTGCGTAAGTAATGGTTGCCTTAATTCTTTGTCTATATTCTTAAATAAAATGCTAAGTCACTTTTGTAATGTTGTAATGTGTAATGTGGTAGAAGAAATATTAAATGAGCTTATTCATGTAGAGATATGATCTCAACGATAATAAGCTATTAAATCAGATTTATCTAAAATTAAACTTCCTTAAAATCGCCCATGCATAAACACTTTTGGACATAAAATAAGATTCGAATATCAAGAGACAAAGCAGGCATGCATGAAGATCTAACGTCCTTGTACATCCAGCTGAATAATTTATTACCGCAAAAAGCCTTACGGGAATACGTGTATGGAAATGCAAGAGGATATTTAAGACATTTTTCGTACAATTTTGGGCTCTCAGAAGGCCCACTGGTCTGTGGGATTCGAGAATATGAGAAGCAGACCAAAAAAACCTGTTTCATTAATTGATAGAAGCCCATACTCAGTGACCCTACTGGAAAATTTATTGTTTGCATTACATCATCTCGTAAATTGGTTTTGCCAAAATGGAAATTCACTCCAGCCTTTTAATTGCTGAATATCTAATGATACGGACAAACAAATGGCTTCAAGTACATATGAAAAGTAAAGTAAAATCATATAATTTTCTGCTTCATCCAACCCCTCAGAGAAACTGGTGCATTAGCTCAGTATCACTACCGTTAACACCCATATGAGCCTTTTCCCAATAGAAGAGTGAGCTAGGGCAGCCCTCGACATACATGGAACAATCTCCGTATTTCCCAAACTCCTCTGCCTTCAAGTACTCTGGAAGATGACTGTCTGCAAAGCTCGAGCGGCTTATGCTATACGTCCAAGATAAAAGAAAGAGAGGAAGAAAAAAATCAGATTTAAACTTGATGTCTTGTGCGGGTAGGATTCATTGGATTAACTTAATTTCCCAGAACTTTCTCTCCTCCTATGTGTTTGATTAAGCTATTAAAAGAAATGTGAGCCGAGAGTTTAAAAACTTTGTCAATACCTACCTAAAAAATAATGTCAGAACTTCTCCGAGAAGTCCATAGCCATGGTGCTGGAGTGGGAACTCGTGAACTTCACAAATAGCCCGGAGTAAGCATGACTTTCCCCCTAATCCAAATGATGCCAGTAAGTTCTCCAATCTTGGAATCAGCATCACTCGTTCTGCTCCATAAATCGACTCTTTCAATAAGGAACCTCGGGATGTCCTCTCTGATTCTGAGGTCCTCGGGACAACAGCACTTCTTTTCTTCACATAATGTCCGTTGGGGAAAAATGGGCCGTAGAACGGCGATGGAGGAATTGGTCCCGGAGGGGGTGGAGGATACTTGAGTTTGTCGAAGAAAACTACGGGTCCCATAAATACAATAATCTTGTTAGCTCTTATCTTCATCATCGTCTTTCAAAGGGAACTCAAATTTTTTATGCTCAACGTATTCTACTCAGACTCTGATCTGATAAATATTTTACGTCACCGTGTTCTTACCGTACCTGTAATTGGAAGAGAGAACTTAACATTCGATCCCATCCACTTGGGCAGATTTTGGATCCTCGCTTTGAATTGGGGGACCAAGATCAAAATTATATGATCAAGACCAAATGGTGCGGATGTCTCTGCTTCCTGTGGGTCGACTGCAGGGCTGTTTTGTGGTGGGGGAACTGGAGGTATTTCTGAAAAATGATTCGAAGAAGGGTCTCGCCCGTTACCCCCATGCTCACCATCCTCGTGATGCTCCCCTGGTCTTCCACCACCCCCTCCTTCTGAAGAACCCTTGGGGGGAGCTGGCATGTGCGATGGGATTGATGGTTCGTCGTCTGATCCACCCGTCAACACGAACATCCAGCAAAGATTTAGAATCAATTGTTCGAATTTCATCGTAGGATTTATCAATCGAATCTATCGGATAATTTAGAGTAGATTCTACTAACGGAGACTGACCACCGTCTTACTGCCCCAATCCCTACAGAACTTGACTAGTACCAAGCCGAGTCTCAACTGCGTGTTCATTGTCCTTTTTCACTAATTAGTAATGGCTGGAAAGTACTAAAAAGTAGCGTGTACTTAGTAAGGGCTCTTTAGAATAATACGGCAGGATAACGAGCTAAAAAAGGGTTGAAGGGGCAATTCTCCGAAGCCAGTTCTTGTACCTGCTAAGCCAAGCCTTAAAATACGAAACCAATAGCAGCAGATCCTCTAAATTAATTACACTTAAGAGACATAAAGTACGTCTTATTGTTAGCTAGGATCACAAGAATACATAGCTCCAAGGAACACATGAATCATTAATGAAGCATTAGCTGAAAGGGCTTGATAATTTCAATACATTCACAGTTCCTTGTGTCATATTGAGACTTGAGACACAATCCACCCTGGAGCTTTTCTAATCCTACAATGTTCTCAGAATCTCCCATTATTTGTAAGTAGTAGCTAAGTAGTATGGAGCATGGACCCCGTTTCTAATTTCTGGCTCAATGCTGCAGCACGTCCTTCAAACTACCTATTTCGAGTCCCATGGTTCGTTTACCAAAAACGAAAAAAACAAGCTAGCTAGCGGGAACATACTTATTAAATTTCCAGCCCCCTCCAAAAAAGCACTTTCATAAGAAGGAAAATGTTGATGAGTTTTAGTGAAAACAAATGGATAAAACTGACTCCGAAGCCCTCAAGTCTCCCTTTCCTGTCCGGAGTACCAAGTAACTGCCTCGAGTCCCTTGGGAAGGTTTCATTTGCAAGTAAGCAAGTAGAAGAGTCAGAAGAGGTGCACTGGAACGAGTATGAAAATAGATTTGGTCAATAAAGCGTACAATGGGAACCATGAAGCTATTGTCATTATGCAAATAAGCTCTTGTAGAATGAGAACCAGAATTGGAAGTAGGGAAAAATCAGCCCATACTACAACTCACGTTCTGCTCAGCTTTAGCTTCTAGAAGTCTAGACTCCAGACTTTGGATTGTAGGTAGAGGAATTGTGCATCTACGTTTTTATCCAGGAATCTCCAGTACAATACACTGAGCAGGTTCTACTCATTCTGTGTGTATATAGTACGTTGCAGTGTGTGTGCTCTTGGAAAAAAGAACTCACAATTCTTCTTCACAACTTCCGTCATAGCAATTAATTTTAAGCTCGAGTCTCCGAGTTCCTCATCTCTTTCGCTGAGAACGATTCTACAATAGTATTTTGCATATCCACTCGGGATGGAAGTGTTTTTCAACAGTTGACAGTAATAGAGTGGGTCATGGTATATGTGAACAGGGTAATGACAAAAAATCAGCTTGGGATTTTATTTAACATCCAATTCCCTATAGAAATTCATTTAGATTTATTCGACTTTCGAGAATAGGCTTGCAGACAACAAGAACAAAGGGGTTAGAGTACGGTTGCTGGCCCAAGCAAATGTTTGTTTTCTACTAATTGAATCGTCTTAATTTCCTAGGTTGACTATTCTATTTTATTTAATGAATGTCTAAATTTAACAACAAAAAGTCAAAGTACATGGATTACTAATTTTTTTAGACGATTGTTTTAAATCTTAAATATTCCAAAACCCACTCGGAATACCGCACACGTTCCGCACAGGTTGTTGTTTCTAAAAAATTACAATGCCCCACACACTCCCGGCTAATATGTTACCTGTCGTCCCCCAAACCGAGAAAGTCATTTGTGGATTTCAGAGGTCGTGTTTTCACCGACAGCTCCCAAAACCCATACCATTACATCTTCACATTCTGCCCACCGAACTTGGTGGCAACCTTATTTCCATGTACACGAGAATCCAACTACAAATCCACTCTCACATTATTACTCTGTGCGAAAAGAGATGTGATCTATAAGTACCTGTAGAACTGGTCTTGTGGAACCTTTGGAACTTTGCAACTCATGGAACCACCAACCACTACTCCCTATTATTCATTTCCAGAATGGATGGAGCATGGAACAAGTAAATGCTATATTTTCTATTCCCCAAGAATATACAGAGCCACTCTCTCGTCTCTCTCTTGTCATCTCCTTTCTTCAGAAATGTTAAGAAAGGTAGGAGTGGCTGTCGTTATTTATACCCCACTGCAATTTTTCCCAATTGCACCGGCTCCAATGTAAAATCGTCAATGGTGATTCCACATTCAATGGCATCAACCAAACTTGTAGATAATAAACACGAATGAATCTTATTCTCGTTGCATGGCAAACAATTCTGACTACATTTGGCTCCCGTCAATAGACTAGTCATTTTGCAACCCTTGGGTTCTTCAATACTTCAATTCAATTCCACCTTTCATTTCCGAGAGTGTTTTCTACCCGTTTAGTCTATCATAGGCAGTTTTTACTTCTTCAAAGAAGCTTTTGAACACATTGGGACAAAGATAGACTCTTGGGTGGATACTAAAAATACTACAACTACGACAAGCCTTGATTTAAAATGTTCATAAATAAATTACTGACTTGTACAACAACGTGAAATTACTGAATAGCTGCATAAATTATAATTACCTCCGGTTTAAACAATACAACAATATCCAATTACCGAGACACCTTTTACACCCTGAATCCGAATGGGACTTGAGCCATATCCGGTCGCATCTGCTCCCACATATGAATTAGAAAGGATTAATATAATCCATACCCTGTCCCTAACTTCATCCCGGTGTTCACACTGACGGATTGTCTGACCGTGGGGCTCGGATTTAGTTACGGTGTTCATTCATAAGCCTTCATGACTTCACTCGGCACAAGTTCCACACTGCCACTGCCAACGAAAGGAAGAGAAAAGAGCGGAAAGTGTGTATATCCACAAGATGTGAATCCAACTCTAGAACCACAACATAGGGGAACACTGGAAGTTGAAGGCTTCAAGTATTGAACCATTTAAGCTGAATCGGATAGACTTTTCTCCTTCCGCATTTCTCTCCATAACTTTCACCTCTTTCTCCAGATGAAACTATAAGGATTGGGAAACTCAAAACTGAGGCTTACCGACACTCCAACTCTCTTCGGCGTTGAGAATGACGAGGGACTGGGAACTGTGGGGTACTCTGAACTCGAGCCACCAGCAGCCCTACTACTAGGCAGTTCTGTTCCTTCCCAAGCTCAGTCTTGATCGCTTTCTCTGTGGGGAAACACCATCCGCCTACTGTCGGTATGGACTTGAGCTGTCTTGTGTGTCTTGAGTTTTGACTCTTGCCATCCCGAAAAGTCTGACACGCTCTAGAAAATAAAATAAGTACCAGAGAGTCGTCTATACAAAACACTTTATGTCAGTCTCAGGTGGAATTTCCACTGGTATTCCACCTCAATTTCAACATGATATCTTGAGCCATCAGCCATCAGTCTCAATTCGGAGTCTGGAGTTTAGTAGCTGTTCATAAAGTGCGGAGACGGGCTGTGAGATTCCTAGAGGTGACATTAACCCCGAAGTAGATCTCTGTGAATGACTCGTGCATCTGACAAACTTGTAATAATCCCATGTTCTCTCAACGACCTGTCGAATATCGAGCAGTGGAAGGAGACCCACGTACTAATATATATACATATATGTGAAGAGCTACAGGGGTTCGGATAAAGACCATGTGGGGCTTCTTATGTGTTTGAAAAATAAACAAAAGTTATTGATTTAACAGAAGGCTGACATGATACGTACATTAGTTTAATTGATTTCTCCCCGATGAGATAAACAGGATGGGAGCTCACACCCCACGGAATTGTTGATGCATTTCTCGAGAAAATACCCACCCGAGTCTAGTCTTGTGTTGCTTTCCCTTTGGTGAGGAAACCGAGTATTTGTATTTCTGTGAGAGAAGAGCGTATAAAAATAATAAGACTTAATGATACACTACCTCTTGCTACTCCGTCCTGTGACTCTCTATCAACACCAACTCCAAGACCAAGAGGAATGCTTCCCATCACCCTCTCCTTATTCTCGAGCCGAGCTGAGAGATCAACACTATCAACGCCAAAGGCCGTGTAGGCAGTATAATAGCCCAGGATCTTCACTCTCATCACCAGCACCTTGGTCACAACAAGGCCAGTCCCGAAGAGTGAGCCAACAAGGTGGTTGCTGTCTCTATTGCAGAGAGTGTCATCAGTACCAGAGGCAGATAGAGAGAGAGAGACGGGTTGACTACTCGAGCCGTCTCAATAGTTCATCTGATGTAGAGGAAGATATTACAAATAGTCGAGTCTCGTCAACATCATCTTCCTCTTCTTTGGATACAAAGGAGAGCTGGAGGAAAGGGAAAAATTCGAATAGAATATTCAAACTGTGGAAAAGCATATCATCCTCAAGCCCGAGTAGTTCTATTACCACTAGTACATCCTCAACTTCAACCTCTTCAACAAGTCACTCCAAAAGAAATCATGAGAGGTTTAAAAAGTTTCTCCGCTTTTGTACAAAAGGTTTCCGAAAGCTAAAGTGAAAAGTTTCCTGAGTACTACTACTAACTAATACATATCCATGACATGAGAAATAAAGCCCGCTTCCAGCTTCCACACAAATCCAACCGAGACGGCCCAGGCTGTAGATAAAGGGAGATCTTTGGTACTTTTTACATTAAATATTATTCAACTATCAAGTGCATATGAAATATAGAACGATTTCTTAAAATCTTTGGAATCTTTATACATTCAACCCAGTCCTTAGTGACTAGTAGTGCATAATCACTCACTGGAAAAGTTACTTTACACTTAAGCCGTTTTTCTCAAATTGAAATCCAAGGGCCTGAACGGAGTCTTGTGTTTTAGAAACTTTTCTCAATGATTTACTGGTTCAAGAGCGTCACAAGTTTCTGACAGTCTTGATTTCTCCACTGGAAAGGAAAAAAACCGAGAAGCTTGGGATTTCATGCTCCGCGAGCCCCGCTCCAGTACCAACTGTTGGCCCTCAGATTCTAATCCACCATCTACCTACCTATAAGCACTCTCATTTAATATAATCCAGCAGTTCGGCCTTCCCTGCCCTGTTTTAGCCTGCCCTTTTAGTTTGTTGTGTCATCAACTTGTGTCTACCCTCTCTTTATTATTCTAGGGCCAAGGGAAAACTCTCTTAATTTCATTTGGACATTAATCTTCATAAATCAAAGCAAGGCTAATAAAGTTGTACAGAGTCACTCTCAGGACTATAATCAATGTGCGGATTAGAGTTGGAAAGAATTGAGCGAGATTTGTCTACAGAAGCTAATCATTGATACCCAGTCTAGAAGACATGTAAATAAAAAGTATCTAGCTTGAGGTTGAGTTGTATCAAGCTTGAAGATTCTCCTTGCAGATACCCCAAAAGACTCTATGTTCTACACACTGCTCGAATGTAATAAACATTTATTGCCCGTATGTAATAAGACAACAACACTTAGGACAAGTCATCAAAAGGATAAGTAATCATCAAAGAAACAAGTTATGGGTGCAGACGAGCCAGAGGCTGAAGGACGAGAAGCATCATCAAAAACAAGTGGAGAGATGCACAAGGATCAAAAGCAACCTCACCGACCCGGAGGAGATTCTTGCTGGCCAAATTCTTCGTCTTCTCCAGGAGCCAAGGAATTGTCCATGCGGAAAGTTGGTGGTTACACGTCCCCTCATTCCAGTACACAATTCAGAGAAAGGGAGCCGGCATCAGCCCTAATCTCGAGATCTACTGGAACCACTGCGTCCACGACCCAGGTCATGGCACCAGGGATCGGGATCCCGACAGATATTCTCCGCCAGAATACTGGTGAGAGTGAAAACACGGGTATAAATGATCAAGTGAGACACTTGTCCCCTTCTAAGGCCAAGGGAGGCCGACATGATTCAATGAGAGAGCGCCTTGTTGGACTAAAGTCCGCGAAGAATAATAGTAATAAACTCTTGAAGAATAATTACTGTGAGAGTCCATCGTCTTCGACTTTGTATTTTCTCCTTGTTATTTTAGTCAAGTTTTTTATCCTTCTAAGTGTTCTTGGACTGCTCCTTGGGACTTTGTTATGGTTTCATGTGCGTCTCACCGCATTAGAGCAAGAACTCTGGAGCCTGAGACAAAGGGGAGGGCAGCCGGGTGAGAGATATAATGCCCGGGAGAAGGAAGAACCCTCCTTTCTCGGTCATCAACTCCTTCCTGACTTGTTAAGTACGGGGAATGGGCTTGGAACAAATGGAAGGGCTTTCTCCGATGGATCTGGTGTGGTTAGGAGTGACATTTACTATCACCGTCTCTCTCCAAGTCTTGTCGACCAGAAACAAAGGGTGAGTCTAGTTATTCAATGCAATCTTCTTTTTTTAGACGGGATTTTATTTATAGAGAAGCTTAACAAGCTCAAGGATTAGAGGATTTCAAATTTTATTCTGTTCTCATACAAGGACCAGCAAGTATAAAAAAATACGTTAATCGCTCTAAAGAATGGGATTTGAGCACGTTCTTGAGCAATAGATTTGAATATAACTACCCGTAGTAACAAGGAGCCCTTTGGGTATTAAAAAAAATCAAGTATTTCCTAATTTTCTTTGACATTGTTAAGAATGATAAAATATGTTGGAACTTTTCCCCCAAAGAATCATCCTCCCTGTAACATAATATGATGAGGAGAGTCCTTCCGGATATTGAATATCCTCATCATTACTATCCATAGTTATTACTACTATTACTAGTATTACTACACCAGAGAAAGTGTCTAGGATGAAGGAAAGTCATTTAATCTCTTAGACAATTAGTACTATTAGCTATTACCGAGTTTTAGGGCTATTAAGGCTATAAAATAAAATCTACAAACGATTTAATTATTTCCTATTCCTTCCTCTCGCCGATCTGACATTCTTGGGATAAACGCCGTGGTCGACTGGTGTGTAGGATTCGCTATCTCGACTTTTACTTCCATTTGTTCCATTTTACCTCAAAACTTGCGAAAACTTGTCCATCTCCGTCTGCCTGCCCTTGGAAAGATAATAAGGAAAGGATCAATGGGAATAAATGCTTGGGGGGTAAAAAAAACGAAAAAAAAACGCTGTAGCTCTGAGTCTTCAAGTCTTCACTAAACTACGTGTTTATTCTTGAAAGCTCCCATCGAACTCCGATCCTGGGATTTCTCAATTGACTACACTTGACTATAAAGATAAGTTGTAAGTGCCCTGTCTCTCTTACCCGTGGGGATCCGGGGATTGTACGAATAAACAGAATCCAATCTGCAGAGTAAACTTTAATCATTGTGCCTATCTTGACAAGAGCATTTTGTATAATACAACACAGCCATATCCTCTGCTTCTTATAACAACAGTTTTACACACGCAAAGATAGAGGAGGTCTGCATTTTTATACGCATTTTTGAATGGAGGCACAGCTACAGAGGCTTTGCTTGATTATAGTCAAATCTTTTTTTATACTCCCTTAATTCGGACAGAGTGACGTGGGGAAAGCCATTACATGACATTTGATATGTTCAATTTATCCTCAAAGAGTTTGGTCTAGTCTGATGTCGGATCATCTTGGTTGTTTATTTTTTTTAACTTGAGACTTTTATTCGATTTCGGATTACCACTACTTTATCTAAATAATTTTACTTGTATTCAGCTATCTACGGTCATTAACTAAGGGAGTTTCATGTGCACAAAATCCCGTCAATTTCTCGATTACTCGGCTAAAAAATACAGTTGACACTATAAAAAGTAGTGTACACGGTACGCAAACCTTGTCCAAAACTGCAACACATGACCCGCCTATTAAAGCGTATTCTATGAAAACAATTCCAGGACATGATTGAAAATGATTTTCGGAGAAAAGTATAATTTGAAATTTATCCTTTGGCGATGCAGACAATTTATTTGAAAATAAAAGGAAATAATCAATGACAATCTCTGGCCTGAAAAATCCTTGCGTAACTTTACACGTTAATAACACACTGGGTTTGACGAGTTCAAAGTTCTACTGCGTACATGCAATCTCCGAGTTTCAAAATTCATAGTCAAAATTGAAAGTGTTAGGAATGAGCTCTGCTAGCCAATTTTCGAAGGAAACGGTCCCCAGCTGGCAATAAATAATTCATTAAGTCCTAATTAGTCCTGCCCCACCCTGGGGGAAAAAGTTTGACGTTCTTTTTAAAGCATTGGGCAATCATAACACATAGTACAAGTCGTTACTTATTCCTCGATTCAACATGTGCTAAATTGTTCATTGCATAATTTGCCCCATATCCTCAAATGGTTTGCCTATAGATTCAACTATAATTCACCAAACACGATACGATCCAAGAAATGTGCACTCTTTGTTTAATCCACTGCGTATTAATTGTGTTGTTATTACAGTCTCCTATAGGCTACTATACCACGAGAGCTAATTAAATACAAAAGGATACCAAAATGGAATTAATAATGAGCACCCAGAAACTCAAGAGGAGCTAGTAATTAAGTCCTGCTTGTATTGACGATGATTTATTGAGCCAAGGGTCAAGAAGGTTGGGTGAATCCAATCTGTTAAGGAAAGCAAAAAAAGAGCATGCCTGCATAGTGGGAAAATGTTTGTAAATAATTGGTCCCGTAGGGAGGTAATTTGACGACTGGAATCAAGATGGAATGATTACTGAATTACTATGGGGGGAGCATCTGCCTGCCTCTAGAACGTTATCTGATGAGGACGTGGGCTCTAAAGGATTTTGACTTTGAAATTGTAATCCGCTAATACGTGGGGATGTTGATATTATTGCAGGTGAAAAGACGAGTCGACTCTGCTCCTGGTCAGCAGCAACGGGAGCGGAGCAGATCGTCCAATCCAAATCTCAGTGGGTACAATGTGGAATTTATAAATCCCAAAGTGAGAGAAGAAATGGACAGGGCCGGTGGGGGGTCGCCAATAGACCAGACAGCGGGGTCATCATCTTCTCAACAAGAGTCCAGTCCTAATGCTAACACCGTACCTGACGACGACTGGGTTTGGCTTACGTCCTACTCGAGAATTCCGGTAAGTGTCAAAGACTCTCATGCTCCACGATCTTTTGTCTATTTTAACCAACTCACTTTCTTTATAAAGTTCAGACTCTATAAAATCATTTAACCATCACTTTTTTTTATCCTACTGCCCTTTCAAAGACCACTTGCCACTTCACGGGCTCAAAGTGGCGATCAAAATTCCAGATATCACGTTTATACACAAAGATCCATCATGTATGTAGTACAGAGTATATAAGGGAAAGATATAAGGACAGTCTCACTCAACTATCGCTGTGTTTACTATAAAAGATTGAATATATTTTGTGAGTAAAGCACTAAAAAAGTTAGTGCTGACTTTCTCAACAAGCCAAATACCACTACTCCACGTTTATACTGTCTTCTTAAGGTTTCCCCCTTCTATTCTTGATTCCCCAATTTACGGCTTATGTCTACAGCCTGGATCTACAATCTTATCCCGTGGCCTTTTAAGGAGCCCAGATTACAATGTACTAAAGGTCAAGCATAGCCTAGAGAATGGTGTATGCATTGACATATAAAATGAGGTTTAGAATATCCACTGGGGGAGATAAGCCCTCTGTAACTTTTATATCTGAGAGCGTATAAGATTTTAATGATTCATAAATGTAGGATAGCTGAGCTGGCAGGCTCGGAAACACTTCTTGGCTGTCGTATCATCCGACCATCTTACCCTTCTTTAAAGTGTCATCAAGAAATCAACACTCTACTATTTCTGCTGAGGCTATCTCAATCCGAAACTCATTGTTCGAGAGAGACTTCCCTATTGTATTGGCGTTTATTGTTGATTGGAAGGACTTGGGGGGATAGCTCTTCAATTTTAAAGTACTTTCTGTCCTCAATTGTTGTGTACTGTACTGCAGAGGGTTGAGAGCAAGTAAAAATTATAGGGCATAGTAGAATTTCAGAAAATTTCAAATTAAATATATCTGAGAAAAAATCTGAGAAAATCTGATAAGGTGTCCCGCATCTGGGGGACAACAATAGGGCCTGTAATTTGGTTAAAAATACGTCCCAGTCCTATTTTGACCCATACGACATAAATCATTGGCTTGTGGCAATTTATTATATTTTTCAAATCAGTCATGGAGTCAGTTAGTTCAGAGAATTTCGAAAAATTTAGTAGCTAAGAAATATACGATTCACTTTTGAGGGAAGTGTATTTGAGATTTCGATGGAATTTATTTATATTTGGATGCGTGTGAAATCAATGCATAAAAAATCTTTGTACTTCGTCATATCGTGTCAAGAGGCAATCGAATTAAGTGGAATTTCATGCTTCATCACTATTTCTTTGTGGAATAAATCATCAAGTTGGCTAGGTGCCATATACGGCGTTCTTTTATTTATCGATCTTGAAGAGGTTTTAAGTATCGATTGCATCTTCAATCTATCCCATGGAAATTTTCCCTTCAAGAAATAAACTACCCGGACTAATGTACGAAAAGTATTATTTTCATTCTGCCATTTCAATTACCTAATTACTGTAATTAATTATTCTGTTCCTTATAATTTGAAAAATATCTATATTTATTTGACAATTCTATATTTTCAATTTTTACGAAGAACGGTGTTCTAGTTGCCTACAGCGTCATTAAACTTTTAATTTATAACGTTGAAGGGAAAAAATATCCACCTTCTATATTACAAACTTCAATCAGCTAGACACATTTCCAAAAACTGATGCAGAGGATTTTTATTGTAGCAATAATATTCTAGCTCTATAAAAATCCCCCGTAAGTTGTTCAATATAATTTATAATGTATAAAGTTTAGATTCCTTTTATCAAATCATCAAAAGCTTGCATGGGATCACCTATTCTCATTTAATAAACTGTATTCTTTGAAACTAAACTTTCCTAACATTCTACGAAAGCGTGACTAGCTCACATCAAAGCCTAGACATAACAATGACAAGAAAAAAGTCACATGAACGTCATCAACATCCACCCTTCCCATCAGTCACTAATGGTGAATTTAAATACGAAAACTAGGCGGATGAATCCCAATTTGTAATCATCCTAATTTTTTTTTTAAAGGGTACAAAGGAATAAATAAAAAAATTTCCTTCTCGTTACATACGAAATCTGAAACAAACAGAAATTTGAGAAATTTTCCAATTAGTTTAACACTCGATCTTTATTCCCTTGGCTCCAGAACAGGATTTTAGAATGCCAGGATAGGTAGACGATTCAATCGAGTCATAATATAATGATGATGTTGTGTCGATGATAATAAAAATAATGCATGAGCCAATAAATAAGCTACTCTGAAAGGGAGGTAGCATGAAGCACTTGAGGTTCAACTATTCGGTGATATTTCTCCTTAAAGATGTCATTGAGACAGCCGTATTTTATTGCCTGGACATGGGCTGAATTTTTCATGAGATCATATGGGATCGTTTTAAGAAATCGCTCTTCTAAAGTGGATTCCAAGATTTAGTTCTTCTCCAGTTGTGGATTGTGTCAAGTCCTAGAAACAAAAACAATTTTATTTGCTCATGACCATAAAATTTGAATTTCGATTTCTAGCTTGAAAATTTTGGAAAATATTTTTTAGACAAAGATTTGTGTGTCTGAGTGGCAAAAAAATGTTCGTCTCCCTTACCCGACTTGATTTCCATAAAGTAAAAACTCTCTAGCTCTTATTGCACTTGGTTTCAAAAAAATTCCAAAGCAATCTTTGAAATATTCCAACATTCAATCTCAATTTCGGGATTCCAAGACTCGATAGCCAACTCTGTGATAAGAATACGGATCACTGACTGTACAGCATAAGAGTAATGGTTGGTACATGATACCAAGTCCTTGCTTTATTTTCTACAAACTTCTTATAACTTACTAGGGGCTGATAGGCCCGTGTACGGGCCACAACTTTATTAAAATTTTAATTCATTTGGCAAGCGCGTTAGAACCAATTTTACAAAGTA
>JAQFYM010001583.1:0-31578 GCA_034694785.1 Agrenia bidenticulata | reverse complement strand
CTGCCTATTCCGTAAAGTGTCTTTGTCCATTAAGTGTCCTTCCACTAACTGTTTTTCCACGAAAGCGCATGGAATCTGAAATGTTGCATTACACATCAGCTATCAAAAAGCTGGGGATATAACGTGAACACGGGGCATTATAAGCCATTTATCTTCCGTTTATGGATGCTTTCCTAGCCCTTGTACTCTTGAAAATCTTGTAGTTTGATACGTAAAATGTCATCTAATGTCACCTCTGGAGGGCAAGCCTCTCATTTTTCGACAGAAAAAAAACTACAGTCAACAGTACAAGATACACGGAAGATGTGAGCTTGAATCCTGTACACATCGTTATGTAATGTAAGACGGCAAGAGTTATGAGGGTGACTTTTTAAGAAGAAAAAAATTATATCTTCTCTCCTTCTTTAGAAGCATGGAGGACGATTTAGCCTTCCTCTCCAAACTAAATAAAACATCAAGTCCCACCACCCAGCAATGACCATTCCGATTCCCCGACAAAGGTCCCATTCTGTTCCTCTCGGAGCGCCCACTCACCCGACCTTATTGTGTACAAACCATAGAAATCAAAGTCCCATATGGTCTTTCAGTTCAAAAACATCTGCAACTCATTATTAAATATGTATATTCTCAGTACCCATCAAAAGCTCGTTACCTTAAGTCTGTCAACTCTACAGGATGTTGAAGTAAAATGTATATGCATATCCGTCGGTCTTAGGTATTGATTTGACATCAAACATAGCCATACATAAGAACCAAACCCCGCAGGGACGTGCATACCCTTGTTCTATCCGATTCTTCATATCAAAATTCAATATTGATATCAGTTGGGGGCAATGGAATGGTAGGAAATTTATACTAAACTTTCCCTTCTTGTTCTCATAGACATATGAGTCCATTACGATAACCGAATGAACTTGAGTATTAGAGTAGTAAGTCAAGGAGACCTTTTAGATATGCATATCTGCCCCCGTATTTTACTTAGCTTGACTTGAGTCAGAAATCGTTTGCATGGTTGAGTAAATCAGTCCCCCCTAAACTATTCCATCTCAAGAGTTTGAATTCAAGAGAACAAGCTATCAAATGAAAAATACGAGTTGAATCTAAATCCCAGCATGTCCCTATTCTCTGAAGGAATGGAAAATGGAAATCCATGGCCCTATACACATTTTATCTAAATCCATGGGCTTAAACCTTTATCGATAATTTGATTCCGTCCTGAGGGCTCAATTATAATTTTTATTATTGTTCTGCTCTTTCTCTCTCTCCTTTTTCTCTCTCTCTCTCTTCTCCTTGGTCCTTGCTACATTATAAGAAAATACTTGAAGATTTGAACATCATTTTATTTTGTTCAAATTTATATTATAACCTCCTGGGGTTTCTTTTCATATAATTCTTGGAAGCCCTTCCAATTTCCTTTCCTGTTTTCACTCGGAGAAAGTTTTACTCAATCAGAGTATTTTCTAAGATGTGGGCAATCACTTCCTTCTAAACCAGAGGACTGATAGAATTTTATGAAATCATTTTTTTAGGCCAAGGAGTGAGAATTTCTTGCACCCAGGAAGAAGATGACCCTAGGAATGGAGAAGATTCTCTTAAGAAATTAGGAGGTGGAGGGATTGAGCCCCATTGTGCCATACTGATTGCCTCACTCATGTGTATCACGGTAGTCTTAGGTCTGTTTGTGATGAGACAGTGCTTCTGTCGGAGTCCATCCCGCAGACTAATTAAAAAGGCCCCTCCCTCATTTCACTCGTCGAATTCATCGAATAATCATGAGACCCCACCTGTCACACCGGACTGTTGTTACAAGTGTGACTACAACAAGTACTCGAGTTGTGCCCAGCTGTCGGAGCAAAAGCCCTTGTTCAACCCATCAAGTGACTCATCCTCTCCCTTGGGTAACAACAGTGACAAAGTCTGATCCTCCACATCAACTATCAACCGAATCTTTCACACTCCTCGGATATATATAAATCATAAGTAATCTCATGTGCAGTGTGGGTATCCAGACAGACTCTTCTGGCACTGAGCATACGTACTTCTCTTCTACTCTTTCTTTATTTACTATCGGGATCAGGAGATCCTCCATACTACAGAATACATCATACAGAGTGACTGACAGTTACTCATCAGTTCTCCCATTCACATATGACTATCTTTCCCAGTGTCTATTTTAGCCGAGGAGAGGAAAGTAACGAAACTTCAAATCAAAACAAGGAACAAACAAAGAAGCCCTATCATCCTACGTTGTGTAAGTGTAAGTAGATGTAATCATTAATTGCTGTGCAAGCATTAAATAAACTTAGCCCTTAATGTATACATCCACTCTACGTCTGTTAAGTACTGCTACTGTGTCGTGACAATTATCGTACCAAATCATGAATACATACGCAGTCTGTATACATGAAGTAATAATTTTCTATTCATTACTAGAGATTAAAAGGAAAGGCAAGCGAAGCTTATGAGGATTTAATACGTACAGCGATGCGATGAATGAATTAATGTTATCAAGTATGTACTCGAGTGTAGGATTATTATATCGTTACTACTACACAATTACAATTGATTAGATTCAAGATTCAAGTTCTCTTTGAAAACCCTTGCTTGCTCGCTAAACAGACTCGAACTGGTTGATTTAGCAGGGTTAATATTATGGTTGCTTTTGTAGTCCTATTATTGAATGAACTCATTAATATTTCCACACGTAAATTGAGCAAGGAAGGGTTGATCTGTTGATCAAATAATACCAACCATGAGAGTACACACAGGGAAACCAACACGGATGCAAATCTTAACAATAGGAGTTTAGTATTGCATAATATCCATTGCCGGATGGAAGATGAGGACGTGGATGTAGTCAAGTGCGTGTACGTGACTGTAGAGTGGCTGGAGATGATTATTTAGGATTTTAAGATGCGAGTCATGCATGTCAGTTTCATCAACTTGAAACATTTTTGATGTTCATTGGGTAACCAAAACTGTTGACTTGTAACATTAGCTCAGAGAGTTAGATCGTACCATATAGTTGGTGTAGGGACAGGAGAGAAATAAATATCTATCAATTTGTCTCTGACTTATTAGTCCAAGAGTTAATAGCTTGCTACGTAATGCCCAGCTGGAGAGATGAAATGAAGGAGATTTTGGATGATGAGGATGTGGTTGTGTAGTTGTGTATACAAATATAAGTGTGTATAGTAAGTTTATTCTTTGTTCGTAATTCGTATTAATGGATGGATTGGAATCTACATGTGTGTGTTGTAATTGTGTGGTGAAGAGATGTGTGTGTATATGTGTGTAATTTGTATGGGATGTTTAAGATATGAAAGATGATATGGGAAGAGAGGACAAAGTTTTATTTTTCTCATGAGAGCAAAACTTGATTGATTGATATACGAGCTGTCGAATGACTTATTCTGTCTTGTAAAGTAAATAGCAAATAATTACTTGAAATCGTGCTTGTAATCTTACATGTAAAATAATTGTAAATGTACACTTCGTGATTGCATTCGACGTTCCATATACATATTATAAAACAAGTCTATAAGGTCTCGAGCCTCTCTATTCATTATTAGAATAGCCCGGAGCCTCCATAATATTTGTGTATCTAGATTTTAGAGACAAGTGCACATATATACTACCTACTAGTATATAGGGGAAAGATTATTTAAAAAACAAACCCATCCCTTAACCCTTAACCTGTTTTTAAAATACTAAAAGAAAATACCTGAGAAACTTGTGACTTGGGATTTATTTAAACCCCAGTTTATTATTTGTAGGGAGCTGTTTCTAAACGGTCCAAGTACCTTTAAGTATTTGCTTTCGGAATTAATGTTCTCGTTAAGAAATAACGTTATTTGCTTTGTGACTTCACAATTTACATTCACAATGAGGATGACTACCATCTTTCTCAAAAGGATTATTAAATTTAAGGCAAGTGGGAGGGTGGACTTGACATGTATGGAACATGCCAGAGAAAACATTTTAATATTCACAAGTAGCAAGCAGTGTGGGTAATTATCACCCTCATTTATCTTTCATTTTATTACTTACCTAATTTCTAGGATAAAAAACACTCTAACATAAACGTAACTTGTGTTCTTAATGTGATCTTGTAAAGGAATAGTATTATGTGTGATGAAGAAGAAGTATAAAATAAATCGCTGGATTATTAATATATGGATACAAATGCATATGGGTTGTGTTTTGGTGGTGGGACTCTCCTATTATTACTGGCACTTGTTTGAATTTAAATAAGTTGTATTTGCTTGAAAAAAATATTCCACCTCTAAGTAACTCCCCTACTTAACGAAATTCCTCCTCTGATCCATGTAGTTCAACTCGAGAACATTTATTGCTCACAACTCCAGCCTTTGCAATATTATTATCAAAGAGTGTCTATAATGCACTTACAAGGAACAAGTAATTTAATCATTATTTGGTGGTATTAGCAAAAACTCACTACATTTGAGTTCAGAATCCCCTAATCTCTGGCTGGGGTAGAATTTAAATTTTAAAATCAACCACAAGTCTTTCCTTGAATGTGTAATTATGGAAATCATGCAGATTATACAAATTACTCCCACTTATTTATCTTTTCCGATCTACCAGAGAGTCGTCTGGAATGATACGAAAAGATATATTATGATGATATATAATCACATAGCCAAACTGTGTTATTAGTTCTGTGAATAAGAACATAATTTCTTGCAAGGCCTAATAATGAATTGGATGCATACCGTAAACGATCAAAAAGATGAGGAGAAAGATTAAAAAACGATACAAATCGAGATTATTCAGAAGATTGGCAAGCTTTGGTAAATTCTTGTGCTACTTCATAAGTTGATATTTATTGCTTAATTTATAATAAGTGTATAGTGATTTTTTTAGAACGATAAGTGCATTGATTTCATTTGCTTTTGATATGATAAATTCAGTCTGAAAATTATTGGGTTCTCCTCTTTTCAGAGTGTTGGAGTGATTATATTTGCACGGAGGTTGGAAACAAGGACAGCCGTACGTAATAATAAAACTTTGACAAGTTTAAGTTAAAAAAACTTTCAGTTTGCCAACAGTTTTTGTTGATGTTGACTCTTGTTGTCCCTATACTGAGCTGACTTTCAACTTTCAGGTTTTTAGTGACTCTGTCTCATTTCTATGCGTGGTTATTATGCAAGAAACTTGGCTGATACGATTTTAAATTTGCTTTTCCCTACTCTCAAAAACTTTGACATAAATACATAATGAAACTCCAACCACAAGCGCTTTGGATCTCGAATCTCATATCTCTAACTCAGCAACAAATCTGCATTCCCCCTAGTAAAGATATATGCGTGTGTTCAACACAGAAGAGAAATAATTGGAACGCTACATCATTATAGAGGGACGTATAGAAAGGGATTCACCCAGATAAATCAAACTATTTACTTTCGAGCGGAATCGCAGAAAAGTTACTTTATTTTCTAGTACTTCATTCCCTATTTATTTACCCTTCTATTTCAAATAAAATTACATTTCCTGAAACAAAAGTCAACTGAAAATGTTTAGGGATTATTTTGAACATCATTTAGATTCTACCCAGTTTACGTCAGAGTCATGTCATCTTCCTGCTCTACGTCCAATTCAGAATTCAAAGGAAATTCCCTAGTGTTGCTAACCATCGGGAATGGAGGGTGGTAGATGTACTCGGCTTCGTTTGCACTAAATGCCCCCTTACCAAAAGGCTCATCATATTTGGACTGAGGCAGGACTGAGGACTGGTCCTTACGGTAACCCTTTCCTAGAATGACGGTGCTTTTCTTTGTTCCTCTCATCTTCCGGAGATCCGGTGGTGGAGTCCAAAATTTAACGGCTTTTAATTGCTTCTCTATCTCCGTCAACTCACTAAATAAACATAATTAGAAGAAGCCATAAAATTGGAAGGCCTATACAAAAGCGAACCCCATTCATTATGCGTGAGTCAAGAACTTGGAAGTACAAACTATGAGTTCCCGAGGTCATGGAGTGGATTGCTTACGCATGATGTTTTAAATCCGACCTTCGAGGTGAATTCCCCAAGTTCCCGAGAATACCAAGTTTTAAACGCCCATTCATTTAGTAAAGCATTACTATAAGCTATTAAACGCCCAAGGTGGGTAATAAAGTCATGAATAATATGCACCGTTGGAAATACCTTAACACTATAAACCAATGTTGATGCTTGAAAGTGGAAGTACGGAGTATGTATAAGCGTTTGTTTCCTTCTAAATAACGGATGCTTAAATTCCAAGCTCTCTGCCAGCATATTAACTAATAAAATATAAGGAAGTCATGGCCTAATAACATTCGCTGACTAGAAGCATGACAACCTACTTAAAGATGAGACCGTCTTCCTCCGCTGGAAATATGGAACGGAGGTGGTATAGTTTAGTTTCAGACTTTTAGACAATGCTTGACTACAAGACATGATAAAAGCATTTGCAAAAGACTATCAAAGAAATTGTTTTCCGGTCTTTTCAACTTCTGAAGCCAAATTACGCAATTTCGCAAATTCCCAATCTGGATTCTGAAATTTTACTCATGCCCCGTCTTCTTTATACTCCATAAACCCATTTCCTTCTTTCACCCAAATGTAAAGTACTGAAGAAATAAGTTACACTAACATCCTTCCTCTCTTATTTAACCCTTGAAGCCGAGCACTATTTAAACTGTAAAAATCTACTCTAAGCACAAGCTAGAGTTAGTGAATTGTTCATATATGCCAAGTGCGAGGAATGGTATGTCTTATTCAATCCTCCAGGGACAAAAGACTTGTTAATCTAAGCAGTTCAATATCTCAATGTCAAGAAGTTCTTTCGTTTTCTATACATTACAGAATATATCATACTCATAGACCCAGTACACTTTTTAACCCCCTCCCTTCCTAACTGATGAACTTCGTGCAATAAACTATCGTTACCAAAATTAGCCAACAAGACGATAAATGTGCACAAGGCTTTTAAATCCCTTGATCATTACTACATTGCTTCAAACTTGGTCGTCACATCGTCAGAATCCCCTCTGATTGACCCTTGCCGACATTGCTATCTCTGTATCCTTGTACACTACTGCACATAACAAAATTTTCTAGAGAGTGATAATTGATAATAGTTTCTCCCACAATGGTCCCATTAGGGTTTTAAATATTTAAATTGCTCCTCGTCAATTAATCCCAAATGAAACTATCTGTTCTCCTTTCTCCCTTTCTCTGCCAATTTGATATTTTAAAATGCAATCCTCTAGCCACGACTTTCATGGGTTGAGTCATTAATAACGCTGAGCTGATTTACTACTACAGCTAGCCCTATAAGAAAGAAAATGTGGGCCGTAAGTGACTTACTTGGTATAAATATCCGAGTAGACTCCAGGGAGAACAACAGTTCGTAGAAGATAGTGAATCTTCTCCATGTTCTCAAACTCCCTCGTTTTCATTTGATGATGAAGCAGCCGAATGGCCTCCTTTAATGATTCAACTGGAAGCAAGTGGGAAAGGAAACGGAAGTACATACGTGATGCAAATGAATTCGGCTATTTTACATAATGATCATAAATAATCCATGACCTGTTGTCGACTCTAACCACCAAGATCAATGAACAATAACAATATGCGGTGACCTATATATGACCTTTCAGTTACATACATTATACACCCACCTTTATCAGCATTAGGTCTAATGATCCCTTCGATGCTGGGAAAGTCAGGGAATAAATCACTGATCGAGTCCAGCCGCATTCGTTCCCATCCCTTTGAACTCTTCCTTCGATTTACTATCTGATCTTTGGCAATAGCAGTGGCATATGTGTACAACTCAGCCACTCGATTAGCTGATATGTTGTTAGCCAACTCTTGGAAATCACCTTTAATCAAATTTTCAACACTTTCTCCTATTCCGGGGGATTCCAATGATTCAGTGGACCGAGTAGAGTCGTTTGAGTCGCTTGAGGGCGAGGGTACGATATCCAGGCGCTTTTTCATCTTCTCTGTCGAACTTTTTCCAGACTGGTTGAGTAAGGCAGATTCCAAGTCGTTTATTTGCTACGGATAGAAATCAGTAAGGTCTGATCCTTGAAATAATTGAATCCTCGGAAGAGAATATAATGAGAGGGAAGTCTAGCCTTGTGTCATGGTAGCAAGACGAGAAAATGCTGGATTAGGTTTGACTTACTTCAATCGATCGTCTTAACGCTGCATTCTTCCCTTGTATCTTTTTATACTCTTTGAAATTAAGTTTCGTCTTTCTTGAGAAGTAGCCCCTCCATGCTGCTTGGATCTGTACCCAAGAGAAAGGATTAAAAAACAAAGACTAATGAGGCGGAAATATATTCCTGGAGTTCCTACATTAAAACCAGACAGTGCAGACGGGGAAAGACACGAAATAATGCAGATATTCATCATACTGACGAATGAATATTTATAATTTAATTCCAAGTATCCAATGAGAGGAAGGGACTTACCTTAGTTGCTGCTGCGTTCTTTTCTTTCAGACGTCGATTTTCCGCTTTTTTCTACATAATTTCATTGATAAGGAATTTTATAAGCCTATATACGCTTGAGTAAAATTGTGTCTTAGAGGCATAATTTATGGGGGAGATAAAAAATAATAGGAAATGTTCCTTAAATGGAGTGATGTATTATATAATGCGGAATACCTATACAATCTACGAACCTTGAGTAACGCGGAACATTTCTTCCTTGCCAGTACTCCACGGATAAAAGCCTAATTAATTAAAAAATTATAGACACAACGACAGCCGAAAGAATCCTATGAATGCGTTAGTAGGAGTAAGATTTCATATTGTTGAACAACACCTATCAGATAATGGGCAATACTCTCAACGAACCTGGATCTTTGTGGCAGAGCCTTGTAAAATCTTAAGATTACATCGGGTGAGAAATCCTCTCCAAATAGCTTGGATTTTAGTTGCAGCGTTGTACTGAACCGCGGCATCTTTTTCTTCTTTTCTGTAGATGGATATCAGTTCATACATTTTAAAGCACGTGTAGCCCAGCTATAACCACGCAATATTATTAACGTGATTCTAATAAGTAATAAGGCATATATGACCAGACTACAACGTAGTGATACAAAGTACATTTAAAACTAGGTATTAAAAACCTTTCCAGCCTTAAAGCCCTTTAAAAATCCTAGCAACTTTTTAAATTTTGCTCAGTACTTTAAAAACTTCATTTGCAATGAACTTATAATTTAACAAAAATAATCAAAATAGTTAATAATATTTGTCTTGAATTAACTTAACTAGGAACAATTAGATATGATGAACAAATCTTAATAATTACCTTAAAAGTTAATACTTTTCTAATATAATAAATTACAAGTTGGCTCCCAATCCAGAGAGCTGACTTTATAAGTGCACACTTAGTGGATACGGAATGAATTCTACGAGTATGAAAGAAGGAGAGGACATGTCGATCAATCAGTCAGAATTTAATAAATGCGTCATCTCAAATCTCAACCTCCTCATCAATTACTCTTCTTGCCCCTTCTATTTGTATTTCTTATATAATCAAATGAATTCTAATGGGTCTAACATGCACAAATCTCAATATTTATTCGTTCCTCTTAAAATTGTGTATGCCCATTTTTAATACACAACTTCACCAAAAACGATGGGCTCTTTCTTTCTAATAGTTTCTAAGTTCAAACGAAACAGATAAACCACTCGTCGGGTAGGGATTTATATATTATTATAACAGAGAGGAAAAAAGTTGTTTCAAATTATTAAAGCATCCTTCATCCTTTAGAAAGAAGTCAGTCTGTATTCTTTCTGATAAATACAAGAATATCTTATGCATACACTCAGAGCATTTTATACCACATTCGCTTTTTTTCAAAGAATAAAAGGGTAAGTAAAAGTTGGTTAGGAAATCGAAAGATATTATTCCTAGTATTCGTGTTTTTTCCCTGAATGAATAATACATTTGAATATTAAATATGGCATTTGCATCTGGATCATTCAATATGAATAGAAATCCCATTGCATTTTTAGGACGTCCCTTCTGCGAAGATGGAGGGCAGCGTTAGCATTAGGAAATACGATTAAATGAAGCGTTCAAGAAGAGAGGTGTTACAGCTAAAGTTGAACTGTACTTGGTGTTATTTATGTCCCTATGATGAATAGTCCTATCATATGAGTACATCAGTTCTACGCCGCTCCAATCAGTAGTTCAAAGTGTTGAAACTCAAACTATGAAATATTCATGAGCTTTGCGGAAATACGTAGATGTGTATGCTGGAATCTCTGGTCCCTCAATATAAAACACTAATGACCTACACGGTTCTACCTCGGATCTATTATAATTGTGGGATGATGATGAGGATAATATTGATGATGATAGTAATGATGACTCAAGCCAGTGGTTTAACTCACTTGAGTCTCAAGTAACTCTTGAAGTCGATCGCACCTCTCTGCTGGAAGAATGAACTGCACGGGGTTTCCCAATCGGGTAAGAAGATCAATGAATTGGGTGACCCAGACGGGATTGTTTGATCACCTCCTTCATCTTCTCCGTTCATATTTTTAGCCTCTGTCTCCTTTGTTGTTATTGTCTCGCTTTCACCAGCTTTCTCTGATTCCATCCTTGACTGATTTGCTATTCCTATTGCTGTAGACGGGAGGGAACTTTCCACCCGAACACTTGGAGGGGGGCTTCTTTGTCACTACACTTATGTCGATGGATGGAAAGGCTTTGTGCCTTTGATGGCAGAATAGAATTACTATTATAAGAGTGTTTGTGTTCAATAGGATATAATCGGTTCGAGAGTGAATTATTTGTAAAACGCCATTGCCTTTCAAATTTATTTATTATATGTGAGCTGGTTGTCATTAGAGACGTTGAACTGAACTTATTATAGTATAGTGTGTATAATCGGATCCAAGGCTATGAACCAAGTTAGGGAGAATTGAAGACTTGTTCCAAGGTAGGTGAAAGTAAATTTTAATTTTAACGAATTTAGTTCGGAAACGAAAATTTACTTTCACCTACCTTGGACTTGTTCGTCTTCCAAAGTATTGTTTCTTTTTGATAGGATTCATATAAATCATCTTATTCTCCTATTTCCTGGAGCTTTACATTAGAATCATCTAGGAAATAATTTTAAAATTTAAAATTATATTTGATTTATCTTTACTTATTGGGTTCTATCTTTATTGTTCAGTTGAGAACATTTCAACTCGGCATTAAAAATATGGTGCATAGTTGTTCGTTGTTCTCATCCTTAAGATGCTTTACCGTAGAGTTCTTATCCAGCATACTGTGCAAAGCTCCCTATAATTACGTTCAACAGATTTTAATGTTAATAATTGATTTTTTATTCCGTTATCAGTTCTGGACCCATATATCTATATAATTAACTATTTAATTTGTTAAACAGTTTATTCACACGCTTTGGTCGAATGAAAAAAATACACACTTTCTTAAGATATCTAGAATCTAAATGGTTTTTTGTTTAATTCTTAACATTCTTTGAACGTTGAGATTCATTGTCAATAAAATTGTCTTATCCATTGTGTATAAATTATTATACCTTAGCTCCCCATTCCAATAACTTTCAATAGTTCTTAACTCCTTCACCCTTTTCATGTACCCGAGATTAATCAGTACACAATTTGTCTCACCTCCTTTCAAATACTAATCGAAATCTACGAGGATGGACAACGGGTAATTTGTTATCTGTCCTTGAACAGTCTCGCCTTTATTTTTGTCTCAGCAGAAGCTTTCTATTTCCCCCACAGCCTCCAACGTGGACAAGGAAACCTTTTATCTTCTCTTTACAAGCCCAAATGGACACTCAAAGGCTCTGGATTGAATATGGCAATTGATGGTCCTACTATTATAAACACAACTTTTCAAAGCTACACATTTCTCAAACTGTTAAAACATTGATTTGCACGCCTCAATTTGGGCTGTACATTTCTTCTTGCAGAGGCTATCCTCTGATTTCATATCTTGTCTTATCGTACCGAGATAAGATGAGAAGACACCCATCTCATTTTGCACAAATGTCATTCTCATTCTCAAAGAGAAAGCAAATGTTGAGAGAAAGTAATGTCCGTAAATAGGGAAAAATGCCCCCTCTGCCATCTTTAGTGTGAGAGATCCACTAGTTCCTTTAACTTGATGGCATTCGTGCATTTCGAGACGGGAGAGGCATTGAAATTTGATAGGAGAGAATTAGGAGTTTTGGCGGTAGTTTAGAATTTGAATTCACATTTACTAAAAACGTAGCACGTGCCACACAAATATTTACAAGTTTTAGATTTTCAACTCTCTAGTCGAGTTTCCAAAGTGTTTTTGTAGTTAGAATTTGAAAATTAAAGGTACGTACGTTGCATCAGCATTGATTTGTAAGGGATTGAATTTGACCAGATTCGACTAGATTGTAAGGTGTTGGTGCAGTCTGGTTGCTACTGACTTGGGTGATGGATCCAACAAAGATGATCTCTGCGGATGAAGATGTCGATGTTAATTTCAACACTTATGTTGGGGCGGAGACGGGAGTTCTTAAAGGTAGTAAAGACTAGGGATTATCCTGCTGGATGGGGAAAAAAACAAAAAAACATTGACATTGTGATGGTATTATATTTCTAGGAGTTTGTTTTGGAGCGGAGACGCCGATATTGAAAAACTTTATGGCGTTTGGAAATCTTGAGAAGCCGTCTGCAATCAAGAGCTTATCCTGGGCTGATGAAGAGACACAGAAAGAGTTGATGGTGTCTTTTGCCGATCGGACGGTCAAAGTTTATAATACAAAGCTTAGAGCTTTTACCCAAGGGTTCCAGCTTGATTTAGATGACAGCCCTTTAGTAGACTTGAATAAATATGACAGGTATTGTGAATGTGGAATGGGATATCGTGTTTGGGATGGCAGGGTAGGGGGCTTGATTACTTCACTGGTGAGTAATTGTTTGTGGATAATCGGAAATGTTTTTATTTGCAGCAACTATGTAATAGGATTAGAGAATGGAAACGTTACAATGTGGAACTTTCAAGAGGCAAGTTCGGTCTTGGACATTCAAACCGGGTCACAGTTATCAAAAGTCAGGCATTCTCCTACCGATCGAGCGATAATTGCGACTGGTGGAAAGGAGAACGACTTGAAGATATGGAATTTAAAATCTGAGAGACCAGAAGAGCCAGTATTCAAAGCGAGAAATGTTCCACATGTCTTAGAACTACGAGTTCCCGTCTGGGTGCAAGATTTGACATTTTTACCTCGAACAACTGATTTGGTTGCAGTAGCTACAAGACACGGATTTCTTAGATTGTATGACACGAAAGTAGATAATCGGAATAGGCCTGTAATTGATATGACTTTCTGTGACCATCCGCTCATGTCGATTTCCTCGACGAGAAACGATCGGCAAGTTGTTGTTGGAACTTCCCAGGGGAAGGTTGGACTTGTAGACCTTAGAAATTATGGGAAGGAAAAATTGGTCCATTTATTCCACGGATTTAATGGAAGTGTTCGGAGCATTGTTGCTGATGAAAACACTCCCTTCTTTGTATCTTGTGGACTAGATAGACATCTTTACCTCCATAATTTGAACGAAAGAAAGCCGATTAAGAAGGTACGGTCAATTAGGCTCAATGGTTATGCTTGCAAACGTTTTTTTTAACTTAGGAGGGTGGATGTGGATGGAATATATTTTTTGGGCACTAATTTGATTTTTTAATAATCACAATAATTAATATAATATGATGTTTATTGTATTTTAGTTATATCTGAAATCGAGACTTACCTGTACGATTGTTACAAAAGAATTTCTAATGGAGCAACCGGAGGAGGACGTGAAATCAGTTTGGCACAACATTGAAATGGCAGTCTTACCAAATATAACTTCCGAACTCATTGACTCGCCAACACCAGCAAAGAGAATGAAAAAGCTTAAAAAATAACATTATTCTAGAAATGTTAGGTAGGAAATATTATTATCTTGTGTCAGTTGTCTTTATTTTAACTGTTCATAACTTCTATTCATACTGCAGTAATTTTTCGAACAGTTGCTTGCATAAGTTTGTTTTTATTCTTGCACATAAAAATATTGAAAGAAAATTGTTTCGGGCATTAGCGCTTATTTATTGTTGTTTTATTCGCAGATACTATTTTTGCACTAGTGACTAGGGAATTAAGTGAATAAGCGAATAATGAATATCAACAGGCGAATTCTTCCTTTGGTACGAGACCTTCACATTTAATAACATCTTAAACATTTTAAAATCCATCTAGAATATCGTATATTCTTTATTTGATGCATTTTTACTACCTCTTCAGTCCTTACTAGATGACCAAAAGAATGGTCATTCATCATCTTTATTGATGCCACAGTTTTGTATTTTTTATAATGATTACTTTTGAAATAGCAATGCTATTTTATCGGTCATAATAAAACAAAATTAAACAGAAAAAGGAAAATTAAAGTTAAGCACAAGAAAAATCAAGAAAAACAATTAAATAATGCTCAGAATCAGTTGTGTTGAGAAATCCAGAAAGAAAGTTGCAAAAAGGCTGCGATGCATTCAGTGGGGTGTGGGTACGTATTTTTGTTAATTTTTTCCTTTCCTTCACAAAACTTGAATTTCGTAAATAATAGTTTTCATGTGTTGAATGATATTTTTTACCTTGATTTTCAAGATAATAATTTTCATGTGTTGAATTATATTTTTATCTTGACTTTCAAGATTAATTTCATCCAAATGTGAGCGGTACAGTAAACAGAGTCATATGTCAACTTCATTGATTGTTATAAAAATATATGGAAAGTCAAATTTTTTACATTAGATAGTCTCAGAACGTGACCCCAAGTCATTGCGGGCTCCCACTACTTGAATCAAGTTCTAGTAAATAAATTGTTTATAACATCAAGAATTAAGGTAAACCAGAGTTGTAAAGATGCAATATACTAAAACTTAAAATATTAGAGACCAATAGTTAGGATAGGTATGTAAATAAATCAAATTGTCAAGTCTAATAACCCTGCTTAAAGCATTACGATATTTTTGGCTAGTTGCGACTTGCGACTCACAGAAGAGCCATTGAACAGACTAACAGACTCTTTACTATATAGCTCTTGAACTGTGGTTGCGACTGCGAACCTTGGATATTCTAATGAGCTACATTGAAATATTATTAATTAAAGATAATTAAAGCAAGGATCCAATGGGGAGTTTTTGAGATAAGTCATGAAATTGTCTTAATTTCTCTTCCATGGTTTTTAGTACTGTAAATCAGGTTTTATTTATGCCTTTGTTTCAAAGCGACAATAGGTTATAATGCATGGTTAATTTCGGTCTCTATTAGACTAAATATGATAAGATGTCGAAGTGATTGTCTACATTGGGTGCTTGCCAGTAATTGAATCAATGAATCTTTAAGACAATGACTCAGGTCATCAATGAAAGTCTAATAACAAGGTAAATGACCTAGCTTGCTATCATATGATTGATTGTTGACTTTGAATTCTCAAGGAAGCAATTAAATCTTACAGAAAACATAAGAACACATAGAGTGGCTTATTTTGGATGGAGTTTTCAATCTAAATTCTAAAAACTGATTATGATTGCAGTGAGATACTAAGAATTGAAAGCGAAGTTCATTCTCTCCAAGCACTTATTTTTAGGATTAGGTCTGTTTCATGTCTGCATCATGAGTGAGACTAACTCGTTATCTTATTGTTAGTCACCCACTCAAATATCACGTTCTCAAGCCTAACTTGGCAAAGAAATTGCAGATAAAAAGGGGTTACGGGTTAGATGAAAGAAAGGGTGCAAGTGTTGAATGCAAATAAGGCCAAATCTCGAATAGTAACCTGATCTAGGCTAAAATAAAACAGTTGAGGTCACCCGGGTGTCCTCAAAGGTCATGAGATTTGCAAAAGCAGTCTGGCCTGAAGACATTTTTTATGCGAGCCGGCTGTGACACAGAAAATTGTAAATGTTATGTCTACAAATATCAACAGTTTTACAATAGGGAGGACTAGTTTAGGGAACATATAATATTAGGGAAATGTTCAAATCCATAAAAGTTGGATGAGATTAGTTTGGCAATCAACGCAGACGGGCTACGGGTGATTGTAGCTAGGACAAAGGCGGTTGACGATGACGAGACCACGTCAACTACTACTTGTTCAGTCTGGCACTAATAAAAAGGGCAAGTAAAACAACTGCAGAGATTAGCAATGTTCACTTCTCATGGAAAAGACACAATGCTTTTAATGGTGAACGGGCAACTGTATTAAACCATTATTATTATATTGAGCGTAACATTGAACAATAATGAACAAAGGATTTAGAGACATAGATTGCTTAGGGTATTGCAAATGGGATCATGCAATTATGTTTAAAGAGGAGGTCTACATAGTTGATAACTTTTAGAAGACCCTAGGAAACCATGGATGGCCCTTGACATCGGCCTGTGTCATTTAGAGATGCATTATTTATTTTGTATATTTAAGGGACAAGGTCTTGGTCTTGGCATTTTGTAGTCTTTAGGCACCCTGAGCTTGAAATGAGCTGTCAACTGAACAATACTTTTTGTGTTAAGGATGAAGTGAATGACATAATAATGCTCAGAGGGGACAAAAGGGCCCTTTCATCAGGTCTTGGATAAATATATAGGCTGCTCTATCCTGTAAATAAAATGTTATAACATAACTAAATCTCATCTAACTCGACTCTTACTAAAAAGCGGGGCGTACTATATAGACTTTAGTTTATCCCCGTTTTTCGAACATTGCAATTGAACTTCACCATAATTTCAGGATTTCAGGTGGTGCTCTGTTTTCAATGGGATTACATGGACTAGATTTGTCATACTATTTCATTCATGAGCTCATATAATACTTTCAAAGAGAATATGCACAATAGTGAGCAGGATTTCCTATTGGTATGAGTGTATTGAACTTTATGAACTTGGGGCGAACCCTTATTGCTAAACTACAACATACGTGAAGGGTCTCTTCTATGTCAACACCTTAGATCCAAGGGTGACAAAAAAGACAGTCAAGTAGAGATTACCGAATGGATTAGTATTGTTCAGATTGTTGACTGATAGTGGGATCAAGAACTAGATTTCTTACGAACAATTGAGTCCTATTGGGTACTTGACAAAATTACATGCATACCAAAGCCGCATATCTCTGTGTACTATTGTGCTTTTCAAGGGGCCACCACAAATACTTTGAACACCTTTATTGTTGCTTGTAAAATAGCTCAAGAACCTTAAGCCTGTTTTTACACATTCTCAGCAGGAACGAAAAGATCTAGGAAAGTTTAAAAATTGCATGCCGCTCTCATCCCTGAATAATAAAATCTAATAGCTCATTTAAAGTAAAAATCCTCACACCCTTTGGTGTTCAAGTGGGTGCACACTTGTGCATATGCTACGCTTGGATGATTTCAACGCAACTCTTCATCTAATTAAGTCCCCGTTGTGTGTTCCACTAACTCATTTTAATTAACAGTTGGGCCGCTAAAAACTCCATTTTTAATAATAATTAAGGGTCATTAAGGGATTTGGTTTGTTGTATCTACATTTACTACAGCCAGCAAAGGAGTATCCATTTCACGAGTCCATATGGGGGTGAAAAGTCGGACGGAATGACACCCCCTCACCCTTAGCCAGTGTGCTCACGAACTCCTGATACTTACTAACAGAATGCCTGACTGTGTATTGGCTTTGTTGACACTTGAAACTCTCTTTATTGCTAAGCATCTAATTAGGCGAGAAAGCCGGATGATACAGAATTAAATGAAGTGTGACAGTCAGAACATCAGAGGAAAAGTCTCAATAAGGAATAATAATTGCCAAGAGGGTAGCCCGTCTGAATCAAATAATCAATCCTGCAAAGTTCAAACTCCTAGGGGTGCCGGTGGTGGTTGACAAACTCAAGGTGGCTAATCAGGAATAATATGTAGGAGTGAAGCTGGATATTATAATAAGCCCTCGTATTCCACATCTATTCTTACAAATTTCTAATCTGTAAATCTAAACGGCTGCCACTCCTGCTATAGGGTGTATCATGTGATGGAGATAATCCCTTCAGATTGAATAACATAACGAGTTGATTAAAACTTCTCAATCCTTGTCTATCGAGATAGTATCCATCCCAAAAGGGTGAGTAGAAGGGACGGTGAAAAATCAGAATCCCATATGTTCACCGTATATTATTATAATGACTGCAGAGGCTCCCTGGAGTCGTAATTACCGAGAATCGGAAATGCGGACATTGGACATCAAGATTCTTAATTCTATACCTTCCCTCGTATATTCCAAAAGGATATGATTCATAAATAAAAGATCCCGTCTGGCCCAGTGAAGTCCCTTAACGCTGCAATTATAAAAGTTACACGTGATTAATTATTCATACGGAAGTTGGTTACTTGCTCAAAAGACTAATTAATGCTTTTCCCTCCGCAAAAGGAGCAAAAGAAATTGCGTATTCTACTCAAATCATATTAAATTGGATACCCGACACCACACTCAACTCTGTCCTTTCTATCGTGCCATCAGTGCCATGGCTCATTTTGGGCCTATCATATAATATTATTTCAAGATGAATTGAAGTCTACCTACATAAAACCTATAGGCCTGGGAATCTTCATAAAAAACTGCAATCAAATCTCTAGATCCTCCCGTGAGCTATTCCAACCCTAATTCAAGCTCAATATGCCTACATACATATATATATTGAGCAGAATGTATTAACGATTCTAAATACTTTAATAAAGAAGGGGAAAAAATTGAAAAAGGCCAAGGAAACACCTATAAGATCTAAGTACATAATGCCCTGTTAAAAGTTCGTATCTTCCGGAACTAAAGAGAGAATAAGAGGCAGATGCATGAATCTATATAATGTACGAGATGCTCTGTTTCGTACCAACTCCATCCAAATGCATGTTGTCCTCGGTATATAGGTTGTACTTGTGTGTAGGAACAACATGTTATTTTATTTTACTTGTATGTATGAGATGTAGTAGGAAGGTAGTTTTAGAGATTTGGAGAGAGACCTAAAGCTAGAGCCAAAACGATTGAAATTTGATGCTCCTTTTTGCACTCTTAACAATACGGGAGACTCTTTTTACTCTATTTTCTCCCTTTGAAAAGTCTCTCAGAAACATTCCTTCTCTTCTTATAACATTTTCCCATCAAGTTTTCTCTCTCCCTCCCTTACGTATATAATTTATTTGTTCACACATAAAGGTAGGATCAGGATGGAATTATTATTGCACCCACCCCTGTCTGCCTTGAGATAACTGTGACTCAAATCTCAAATTAATTAGAAAAAGACTTTTGATGCATGTATGTATATTATGTGTGTATGGGTGAGGATGGGACTAGGAGTGAGGACAACCCGTTATATAAATGATACAGATTCTGAGAGAATTTCAAGAATTTCGACTTCCATGGAAAATAGGGAAGATTTGTTTCCACCAGAGCCTTGTTCTCGTGTTATTTGTAGTTGTTTTAGGACGTGGAGCTTGTATAGTTTAGAAATGTGATGAATAGGCTCTCGACTCTCTCAGAATTTTGTTCTTTATATGAAAATCCTATCGTTCCTCTTCTCTGTGAAGTAGGAGGCTCTGGAATTCTATGTTCGGGATATCACATTACTCCAGAGAAGAATTACTTTCGGGATGGAGTAGTGTGTGGGAAGATGGAAGAGCTTGGATGAAATTAAGGCCCTTTTTGGAGAAATTGCGATTTATAGATGCTCGAAAAAATAATGTGTCAGAAGTTTAGGAGGGAGGAAGGTGATCCTGTGTAAGTTTTTTGGGAAAAAAACTCCCATTTTTCTTCCTAGCTTCAACCAATATCCCGTTTTTTTCAAGGCAGACAGACCTACGAAAGAATTTTCATACATGCCTTATCGTCTTTCAAAAGTCAGTCATAGGTTGTATGAAAAGTATTAAAAGCAGTGCACAGACTTATTTTTTTAAAGCAGGAATATTGTTTCAACGCGTTCTTATATTTTTTTGGGGCGTATTTAAATTTCAAAAAATATTTGTAAGTTGGATTTTTAGAATGTTAATAAGTGGTGAAAGATGAATTTGGCAAAATCTCCAATGAAAACTATAGAGCTCCAGTTTGTTTTTCAATAAAATCGTGTTGGTTAGTATTGAAAGATTCAAGTGAAACTCGGGAAGCAATAAGGGTTGATTAAATAGATTTGAGGGAAAGCCTTTAATGTAGTATTTGTAACCAAACGGAGAAGACGTTAATCATGTAGGATTACATAGTTTTAATAGATTTATCCAAAATTTAGTATCATTAAAGATTCAAGGGGATGAATTTGGAGATCCCAAAGGACCTCATCATCCCATTTTCTTTCTCATCATCATCATTATCCTTAACGTGAGGAAAGGGATGAACCCTACTAGTCCGTTCTATAGGTGGGGTATGAACTATATTAAGGAGATAGTATAAATAAGAAATCTGATCTGCGTGGCTTTAATGATTACAATAATAAGTAGATGGTGAATTCAGGGAGCTACCCTAGGCTGTTGGAAAATCTTTCTCCCGGCCCAACTCGTAGTAATTCCGACCAACCAACCTTTCGTCTCCGCCTTTCCCAATCCGAACTTTTTTCCTGAGCCCTCACTGACATGACAACCAACTGCTAACGAAACGCAATGTACTACCACTACAACGAAGATGATAGAGCTACCCACTAACAACGAAACTATAAGGACTCGAACCACTCTCTACTGAATCCATGCATCATCTAGTATGTAATACTGTCTATAGAAATGAGCCGTGAAGAACTGGAGAAAAAAAGTCTTCCCTGAAAAATCTACTTGATCCGTCAACAAGTGGTCTTCGTCTCACATTCACACTTCATTGTTCAATCTGTTTACACTCAATCAGTTTCCACATCATCTTACATACATACCCACCAGGACACACCGACTTGTATCAGAACAACTACACCTGATTCAATTATTGTCTCAAGTTGATCCACCCAATCCACTTGATCAGTTTACAATAAGTTCAATTTACAAGATTTAGTTACTCGTGACTTTTAATTCGATTTGATAGGGGTGAAAGTGAGTGAAAGGCAAAACTGATAGTTTGAGACATCCCTGGGGACAATTTACTTTGGTCTTCTTTGTGCCTCCAGTCATGGGTGGCGCAAGGGTCGAGCTTAGGTCTCATAACCACTCAGGTGGGTCTTCATCCCCCTCTGAACTCATCATCGAAGAGATGGAAAGCAGTCAGAATAACATTCGGGGGTGTGGTAGTGGGGTTGAAATGGACTTACCTATGCATTTAAATGGAAATGGGGGCATTCTGCCTCATTATGCCATGATTCATCAAGGTTATCATCATCAACAGCCCCAAGATTTGTCTCACCTTTCCGTCTATGAAAATGGCCATGGTCATCATCCTCATGCCATTGTGAGGTCTCCGTACGCCTCTTCTAATTTACTCTATAGTAATAACAATAATAACAATCATGCTAATAACCAAAACGTTAATAACGTTGCGGGGAATCTACTTGCGCTACCGGAAGGGTGTCACGCTGTTGTAAAGTATGAGTCACCTTCGGATAATCCAAGTGAAATACCCATCTCGGTTGAAACTCATATTAAGAATGCCAAGATTGATCAAGAGCAGGTAAGATTTATAATTAGTATGTATTGGGCTTTTGCCTTATTTCGAGTTCATAGTTGTAAATTAATTTGGTTCAAGTGGGTTTTGAATTTGGCTTTCATCTAATTATCAATTCGGGTAACCTATTGAGTTACAGGTGAACTGCGTTTGTCGTGTGCTAGTCCAAGAGGGTAAAATTGAGGATCTGAGTAGATTTTTGCAAGATCTTCCCAAAGAATTTCTCGAAGGATCTGAAGAAGTTTTGAATGCTCAGGCAGTGGTTGCTTACTATTCTGGAAAGTATCCTGTCCTCTATAAATTTCTGGAGAATCATGTATTTTCCGAGCCGTAAGTTGATAAATATCCATCTAACTCTATAAGGTGCCCAATAGTTACATATGCTGAAAATATTATATTATTAATCTGGATAATTTATTGGTTTTAATCTGCAGTTATCATAACAAACTCCAGCTCTTGTGGTTCAATGCTCATTACAAAGAAGCAGAGAAGATCCGAGGTAAACCACTTGGAGCAGTTGAAAAATACCGACTTCGGAAGAAGCACCCCCGACCTAAGACCATTTGGGACGGGGAGGACACAGTCTACACGTTTAAGGAGAGGTCTCGCAATGCCCTGAAAGCAATGTACAAGAAAACCCGGTACCCAACTCCAGACGATAAGAAACGGTTAGCAGAAGAAACCAAACTGACTCCTACTCAAGTTAGTAATTGGTTTAAGAACAAGAGGCAAAGAGATCGAACTCCTCAGCCAGGAAGGTAATGATCTTATTATAATTATATTCAAAAGAGAAAGTCACAACTCTGACACACGTTCACTGGCATCCATCCACCCCCTCAATCAATTTCATTTCAAAACCTTCTATGAAAAAACGTACACAAAAAATCCCAAATTAGATTTGTATTTACGCATAAACAAATTGATTTCATATTTATCGGCTGATTATCAGAATGATTAGAATGATACGATGATCAACGAGACCATTTTAGTTTCCTATGTAACTCAATGAAACGGTTAATAACCACAGAGTGTAAAATTTAAGTTTGAAATTTTTATAAATCTGTAGTGTTCGGCTAATTTAAGCATTGAACTTTTTATTTAAGATATTAGGGGCAGCAGAAAAACTTTCGGAGCATTATTACTAAGCTGAACTACATGTTATCAACCACAAAAAGAGCAATCTTATCGAACCAATAATTTCAAAGAAAATCTAAACCTTTCCGGGTTGATATGTTTAAACTTTACGCATTTAATTGAAATGTTTGCTAAAATTGTAATTCAAGCTCACAATTGCAAGTATTTATTTCAGTATTTCAGGTTCATAGATATCATATTTATCCAATCGTAATGGGATCACAACCCAGTATAATATTTGTAGAAAAACATGTGTACTTGATAATAAGAGCGTCGACAAGTTATATTAATATAGTGTCCCGTTGCATAGACTCAAATTCAGCTAAAAAAACTTTCAATTATGCAGAAATTATCCACATAACTGATAAGCCACTGATGTGGATAATAGTTAAATTAATTTTATTTAAATTAATTAGCTTTTTAAATGAAACTAGAACAATACAAGACGTTTAAACAATTCAAAGAAAGTATCACAAATGAAGCAAAGCAAAGTTTTTAAAGAGCATTGGATGACAATCCAACTTCTTTAGAATATTTTGTACCAACCTTGAAAGGTTTTTCTTTCCTCGTTTGGAACATGGAAGTAGTAGACTGCGTCAGTCAGTCCTCACTTGTCATCAGTACTATTAGATGATGGTCCATAATCAGTATACTAGTTTGTAGTTCATAAAAAGCTGAATCAGGATTAATTTCTATAGTAAAAGGTGGCAAGAATCCCTCAGAAACTAATACAACTCCATCCCACACAGCTCTCACTATATGATCACCAAATAGTGCTCATCCAATATAGAAATATGACGCTTGTGCCTTCCGTCTGTTGTTCTCTCAGATTATAAACTAGGTGTAGGAGGACATTTGAATGTTTACCTTCTTAAATATAGCAATTAAGAAAAGTAAGAAAGAATAAGTCAAGTTTTAAAATTAATTATTAATAATTGTATCATATCGAACAAATTTTTGTTCTATTGTTCCAAGCTAGAAATCTATATAGGGGGTAGTGTAGATTCATAAATCGTGAGAACTGCGAAGCTCTGGTACTGGAGATAAATATTTTCGCACATGATTAGATTAACGAAGCAAATCAGGAACTGCGTGAAACACTAACACTCAATCAGTCTCACCTAGATTAGGCTCAAACGAACGTTTAAGCCTTTAGACCAAGTTGCCCACTTTTAATAGACATTTTTCAAAGTTTTCTTTAATTTAACGCGAGGGTTTGGAAAAATTGAAATTTTAATTTTTTTAACTAGATTTTTGATTTTTTTTTTCCTTGTGACAATTTTTCGGTGTAACATATGTATTTCTCATTTCTCTAAGGTACAGAGAATAAACATGTTAATGATACATAGTGGTTTTGGCTGTTGTCAACTAAGGGATGATGTATGGAGTGACCGACCACATCTTTTACTCGGTCCTCTTGATCCCTTAATTTCCACCGACACCACCACCACCACCGTATTTTTTACCAATTCCAAAAACCCACAAGGGAAACTTGCACTCCGAGGGCCATTTATAGGTCGTTTTCGTGTGCCCATAATGCTCCCTTTAAATACTATTGAAACCTTAGGAGGTGCCCATTTCAAATAGTTGAACACACATCCACAAAATACAAGGCTTATGAGCTACGTTATAAGTATATGCAGATACACAATTTAAAATCGTGTATGAATGAGGGCCTTAAGGGGACTTGGAAAGATCACCAAGGGTTTGCCACTTACTTGCCATCAGGTCAGAAGAAGGAAACTGGTTCACATCTGTAAACCATATTGAAGGACCTTAAGAATGATGTGAGAATGATTAATGGGCCTTCACATCCCTTCGTTCTTGATTAACAAAATTTGCCGACACTCTCCCTCATACGTGTTCTTGTAATGCATACGGTACATCGTACAAGCCCTGTAAATCTTGTAATGTCCAGCATGGCTATATTATTCCTGTCAAGTGGCATTTTCCAAGAAAGTTTAGATTCTTGCCCGGTTTTAAAATTAGTGGAACAAGTGCTGAGTAAATTCATCCTTGTCTTATTTTTGAGACTCTTTCCTTTTTTTCATCATCAGAACTATTCCGGACCTAGTGGAAGGGCAGTTGCGGTAGAGTTTTGTTGTCACGAATTTTGTTCATGCATGAAGACTCATTTATTCCCATCATGTCCTGTCAGCTGAAAGTTTATAGAAAAATATAATTGATATGAAGGAGGGCAGATTGAGACGATGCTGATAATGGGCATTTACAATTCGGTCCTGACTTTCCACTAGACATGAGCAGTATATTATGTCTGTTATTGAATCACATATTATACTGTGAATATAAAGAAAATTTATAGCAATTCTAACACCACTTTTTAAGCACCCAAGATAATCTTAATTTCGCTAGACGTCATGCAAAAGAGCCAGTCTCATCATATAATGGATAAGCCTACTTATGGATAGGTATGGGTTATGAATGTGATAGTAATGAATGATGCAGTACTATATCTAAGGCTAAGAGCGCAAGAGATAACAATAACAATAAGAAAGAGTAGTTGGGTTTAATGTCCATAAGGGCAGGGTCACAAATTGATAAAAATGACAGAAGCTGTTGTCCAATTATACATATATATTAGATCTAACATGCTGAGCAACCGTGTGAAAGAAGATCCGTGCTGATCTCGTCACAAAAATTTACAATCCGCAACCTTCATAATTATTTGAAGTTTTATCACTTAGCCTAACTATCAACACATTAGATTGATATTAGGGATAGGGATTAGTAGTATTCTCTTATTGTTTTAGGATAGGCATGTCTTAATTATTTGATACCTAATACTCAGAAGGTTTTGGTAACGCTAAGTATCTTGAGTAAATGTGTTCGTTAAAAAAACATCTATTCAGAGTGTGAGCTTATTCGTGAAATTCATGCAAGTAATGTCAGAAATTTTTTAAATGCCGATTAACCCAATTTCTTAAGTCAATAGGGATTCTCGTTTCACAGCACAGCAACAGTAGTCGGAGAGACAAAACTTTCAAAATTGGGGTATTGTGAGCAAATAAATTCGAAAGTTGATGTTTCAACTCTACAAGATTTTCTGCGGTAGGCAAAGAATATCCAAACAATAATATAGAAATAAGTGTATTAGTTAGATTAATTACAAAAACTATTACGTGATAGCTAAATTTATCCGAGGTATATTTAGTTTCAAAATATAACAAAGTTTATAAAATCGGTTGGACTGTTTTTGTCACCTTCGTTGAAACCCATTGAGGAATCACGAATCAGTGTGAATTTACTTCATTAATTAGTAGTTACTAAACGTCGGAATGCTCACGACACTTTGCATGGAATAGTTATTAGGCCACGATTCAAAGAACTGTCATACTTAGCACTTGTACTTACCTATTTTCTCAGTACACAGAAAAACAAACTATAAGCGTACACGGCCCTTTTCGCATAAACGTTAACGATACTTTAAATTCAATTTATAAATAGTCCGATTTATTTATTCATTGTCAGGGAATGTCCTTCCTGTATTTATAAGTTGTGTAGTCACAAAGAGGTTGGTAAAGTAAAGAAAACAATCATTACCTGCTATTTTGTGCAAGTATGTATTTGAAGGTATCGGGTTATTTTCTCAGATCTGTGTGGATCTTATTACCTAAAACGATAGTATGTGATATATGAGTACATAGTAAAGGGGTGGGTCTAATAACTAGTAAACTATTATCTGCTCAGAATGAAAAGAAATTCTTAATAAAATTCAAATCCCACGCTTTCTATCAATTTAGGTTGAACTTTAAGGGAACTCTTGTCAAGAAATGATGAGGTTAATTAACTGATTTACAACAAAACAGTATCCGCGCACTCTGGTTTATGAATACAATCACAAAGTGGATGAACATGCGAATAATCAAAAGAAAGCAAAATTCATTTCAGATTATATCATGTAATGGCATGGGATTTAAAAACTTTACATTAATTTTTACCATACCGTTTGACACTTTTTGACAATTACAACCGTACTTAAATTTGGCCCAGTAACTGAACTTTGTATTGTTTTTCTATTCTACAGAGAAGGAGGGCCTGTAGCCCAAGATGCACTTTTGATCAGCCCTTCGAGCGTTAGCAGTCACCCTCCGACGAGTATGCATTTACAGCACTCGAACTTAAACGTGTCAATGGACTTGAAACTGAATCCTTACCCTCCAAGCGACGGTGGTGGTACACAGATGCCAAAATCGTACGCCGACGAGGGTCTTGTTATTGGAAATTTGCAGCACCCAAATGGCCGGTGGCCACTCTCTCTCAAGAATGAATGGGCAATCGGAACCCTTGAACACCTTCAATCCTCATCTCGACACAATAACAACAATTCAAATCCTGCTAACTCTACTGGGGGGAGCATGACTAGTGCTAATGGGCATCGTCATCACGCAAATCTTGCTTATCATAATAATAATAATAACAATAACAATAATAGTCATCACCACCACCATCAACAAATCATGTCCCCGGATCAAAACTCCAGAAACATGGAGAGTCCGCGTAGTAGTCCAGCCAACCTTATTCCAGGCAATAGTAGTAGTGTTATCCATCACCTCCAAACTGGTGGGGGTTATTATTACCCAAATAATCTTGGAAATCCCTCGTCGGCTGGGGACTTCTTGGCCCCCTTACTTCATTCTTGCCATGCAGCAGCCACTCTTACTAATGGTTAAAAAAATATACAGCGACAAATATACCTAAAGTTACAACCAATTAGTATAGAAAAACATACCTTGCAAAATTCAAAAATATGCATGGTGAAAAATACACGGACGATGCTGTTAAATTAAAAGAAATTTTAGATTTTATTGACCTTTGACGTTAGCCGCTTGTTGAAAATTATAAAAAATTATGAAAATAAGGACAGAGGGAAAAAACGATTAGCATCAGAATCATGTTTGTAACAAATCTGCAAAATCTGCGGTTTCTAAGTCTAGTTAAACAAAACAACAAGTCTTGTCGAGAATATCCGTCGCAGGTCAAACTATCTGATAACCCGAGAGTCAGCAGTCAGCCTCGAAATGCTAATATCAATCCGTTTATGTATCCTTATGTTATACTCCTGTAGAAAAATGAAATAATAGTAAGTATTCTACGATAAGCATATTCAAGCCATGCATATTTTTCCGGGTATAAAATTTGTAGTCATAAATATTTATCGTAAAGTCCTTAGAAATAAAGAAGTGATCCTGATTACCTTTATTAGGGAGGTGAGAAAAACAGAAATATTTCTCCCCCGTCCAAGGATATAAAAAATATTATCATTTCCATTTCCAAGAAGTACTTTCTTTGCTTACATTATTTCTTCGGATTTCATTCCATGATTCAGAATCTAAGACAGACAATTCAGGGTCTTCTAGACTATAAATGTAGGACAGGAGGAGGGGGTTGAGTTTAATGAGCTTTTTAAGTCTATTTGCGTGCTATTAAATTAAAATATTGTAATTTTTCTGGAAAACTCTGGAGTCCATCATAGGAGAGCAAGACTACATGTATTTCATTATAAAATTATTAAGTATCATCATTCCTGTACAAAATACAAATACACCATATAAAAGTTATCTTCCAAGTTTTTGTACATTGCATACCTTATATATATTTTATTATTACATTAATTAAATCATGAATCAATTTGAAAAAAATCTTTTTGATCGTTCTTAGCTACACTTGTTTATGACGAATGAGATACTAGGTGATTTGGGGAAATCGTAAGCATGTATTGGATCAATTATGTGTAGGAGTAGGAAAGAGTTGGATGGGATTACAAAATTTCATCTTCGGACAATAGACCAGAAAATAAAGATCAATTATCCCTGTTTACGTTCCGGCTAAAGTCACAAGGATTGGGTTTACTCCTCCGGATCCAATCTAGCTCCGGAAATGAAACGATGGACATATACTAATATTTTACTAATAGTTTATTTAGCTTGATCAAAGGGTAGCAGAGAGAAATTTTATTTCCTAAGCAGAATCAAACCCTGACCTTCCATGTAGAGCTAGAAATAGACGTAAGTTGAACCGTCGTGTTACAGGCTCGTGTTGGTGGTGGTTGATTATCAATGAAATTGTACAGAGGTATATCATATTATCATGACAAGCTTAGAGGACGAAAGGCTTTATCTTTATTATAGTTTGGATGTGAGAAAATCTACTAATGTTTTGTATCCTTTGTAATTCCTGAGTTATTCAGATTCCTTATTTAGTATGAGGGGATAATTATTTGTTAGCGACCTCAGTTCCTATTTCATTGGAAAGAGTCATATATATTCACTTCATGCTATTTTATAATATTGTGATCCTCCTGCTTGTAATCCATTCTCCATCTTGTAGAGTCAAGATTTACAAGATAGTTCCATAAGACATTTAACCACTTAAACGCTTCGACATTTACATATTTAATGTTTAAGTAAATTTAAAAATCATTTAAGATAATATAGATTTAAAATCTATTTAAAGTATATTCATCGGGATGGGCGATAATGTAATGTATGATTGTAATTGTATAAATGTACGTCCTTGAGTCCTCCTACGTAAACTCTTAATTATGTATAGGGATTATTACATTTGTTTTCTTAAAGTCGGAGGTATTCATATTCGTATGTGTGAGTATATAATAATTTCAGGATGCAATGAGCAAATGTCTAGTGCAATATCTTATGACCATCATAACTTAATTGCTTGTAACCTGCTGGGGAATAAGCTTCAAACCTTTCTAAATTAATTATTTGTGCATTTGAACATAAAAAAGTAAACATAGATGATTAAGAATTGCATTCCCGTTTGCAGTCGTAATAAAAACTACATGCCAAAAGACCCTCAGGATTTTTCCTTTCAGTCAGTCTTGTATCATTACAATCTCATAAATAAATTCATTACTTATCAACCCTTTATTTTTTAATGATCATATTTTATAGTTGACACTAGTATTGACCTGTTCAACTGGATAACATTCATTTCCCATGCATCTAATTTATCTTAAAAATTATTGTTTCCACTTCCATTTGACACCCAACACCATGAGATTCATTTCATTTCATGATGCTGCTGCGTAAGTGGTTTAATTTGGGCCGGTGACAATTGAAATCTCATCGTGAGAAACGAACACGGAAACCATAATACAAATACATAATAAAAACACTCTCACCCCCTGCCACTGATTAAAACGTCTAGGATAGTGTCTAGACTATACCACACTATAGTTTTGATGTGACAAACCATACAAATACAAACACATGTCCACATGCTTTTATTTATTATTTGATAACTGATAAATTTGAGTATTTTATTGATTTGTGGGTTGAGATCAGGAGGAATTGAATGTAGAGGAATCTTTGAGACTATGAGAAGCCCATGTTATTCTATGGTTCTCACAACAATTCTTTTAAGCACCCTTGAACATAATAATATTGTCCTAGTATGCTAATTAAGTAATTGGATATAATAAATGTATTATTTGTATATATTAATATGTGGATGTGACATTCAACTTCTCTCTAATACTATTATCTATATAGTGGCAACCTTTCTTAATTGCCCTTTAATTCACTGTAACTCACTACTCATAAACAACTACGCATTCGTAACTCATGTACCTTTTTATAAGCTACTTTGATAAGAATTCATTATTCACTTAGATAGCATATACTTATACGTACAGAATTAAATGTCAGTTAAAATAGCTTAAATCATATCCATACACTTGTGCTTATAGGCTAGGATAATTACTGGAAGACATTATTTCATGGACATTGTCCGCACATTTTGATGCATTTGTTTATTGAAATTTTACAATTGGCATTGATCTGGCTGGTTCTTAGTTCATGATGGATAAATGATATGCCATCTTCAGATACATTGGGAACTGACTACATGATTTCCTTTTAGGATATGATTCAGACTGATCTATACTTTATTCCATTGTGTCATATTCTATCTTTTTCACTTTAAAGTACCGATACCCACCGTAACCTCCAACCGTTCCGAGGACCGCGAGGGCGAGCAAGCTTCCAACGACGAATGGTACTGTTTCATCCCGTCTTCCAGCCTCTTCCGGGCACAAGAAATCTGAAATTAGCCAATTCGTTAAATATAAAGTTTATTTCTCTAATCAAAAAATAAAATGTAAAATATTCCATTTACCATCTCCATACTGTTTATGAGTCATGGCTGCAAAAGGCTGAACTCGGAAGCGACTGAGATTGATTGTGACACGGGCAAACTTCTTGTCATCAAGTAGCTTGATGTCCTTTGATCGGTAGCAGCCATAAGCACGGCCAATAGGCGTAAGAAACAGAGTCAGTGGGTCTGGTGAATGTACCACTTGCATTTGGTCTGGCAGATCTTAGAAAGGGTTTCAAATTAAAACATTTACAGTCTCATTAAAAAAATTCCATGTGAACGGGGAAAAATCAATGGTGAGATTTAGTGTCGTTCGAAGTATTATCATTCAAGTAATATTTGCCAAAATAAAAAATTGAAACACGAAAATATCCACTTCCGGAAAACAAACTGTTTTGAAATTCTAGAGGTTATATAGATCAATTTATTTTAGACACCACTAGTCATTGATCATTCATTTGTATAGCTGGATCCAGAGTTCACTTTTTCGAATGCATGACATGAAATTACAACATTATGAAGCATCCATAGTCATTTCATGTACATGATACTTTTCACCTGTTGTCATGGACGTGAAATTTCATGTAAACAAATTTATATCCATACTACACTTCATGCTGCTTTCATTCTCACTTCATGTCATGAACTGAAAGTTACTCCAGGA
>JAQFYM010001582.1:0-31622 GCA_034694785.1 Agrenia bidenticulata | reverse complement strand
CCTAAGGGTAAATATGAAATTACATGTAATTCACGAAATTTGGAGTCGGGCTTAATGAAGTTGTACAGGGAAGTTTTATGGTTTGATGTTTATCCAGGAAAAAGGCTTGCCAGCGCTGTAGAAAGGCGTTCTTGTTAACTTGGCAGAAAAAGGAAGTTATCTTGTTGGTAAGAAATTGAGCTATTCGGTAGAGAAATAGTCTCAAAACAATAAAGTTGACATTATTTTGGCTCTGCTCCCTAGTTTTTTGGATTGGACAAAATTCCTCGAAAATACTGACGCAGTAGCAAAAAATACATTCAGTATCCTAAACTGTCTATGTTTTATTTTTTTATTTGTCTGGATAGTATTTTTTTAATGGTGATGGTTAAAGTGTGCATGACTTGAAAGTTTTTACGCATTTTACTCATGTAAATGCTACTATTGTGTTAACAAGTTTTAATTTAACGAACCTTATACTCGGCCCACGATGGATATAATGTAGAAAGTGAAATAGAAAAGAAAATTTCATGGCTTGTTATTTGTTGTTTACTTCAACGGGGTTACTTCAGCTTATCTCACACTGTCTTAAAGGTTTTCTCTGGAAGTTAAGATGATTGCTTTGCAAGAAGTTTGACGGAACTGGGGAAAGTTTCAAGATCCTCGATTGTGTTTTTGTGGTGAGGGGGTTCCTTACGTGAGGGGAGACGTTAGTGTGTGGTTGGAGTTGGTGGTGTTGATAGTTAATACTACTTGAGTGGTTTTGTATCCATCTCATGCCCCCCCCTAACAAGGCCATCAAAACTTTCCTTTGCTGACACTTCTGGTGTTTTGAGTTTTTGTTTAAACGAAGAATGGACCCCGAGTCAAGTTTGCTTGATAGTTTTAACGGGAGCCAGGGTGCTGAGAAAGCATCATTAAAAGTTTTCACAAGAATAATCTTGAGAGAAAGGCAAAGACATGGGGAGAATAGGAATGTATGTCTTATCGTATCAAAACCACCCATGTACGTAATGCTGTCCTAGAATTTGTACATGAGTTCAGTTCACATTTCCAATGTCTTATTAGTCTTGGCGTATCCTTGACTTCCAACTATCCCGGCTATTTATAAATTGAGTAATTCGGGTAAAGTTATATAGTATTAATAAGGATTATTGTTCCCACTCAACGTAAGAATGGTTTTAGGTTGGACACATAAAAAATGGCTTAGGAGTCAGAATCCTTGAAAATAAATTAAATCAACTGAAATTGCATTTCTAGAATAAATTGCTTTCTTCTTCAAGTAAGGTCAATGCCATCTCCAAGATTGCACGGATCCATTTCTGATGATAACGCTCGTCTTTGATAGTATTCAGTTATAGATGTAGATAAGACTTCAAATTACTAGATCTCTCTATAAGTTCGTACAAATCTTCCTAATAACCACTAACACTGGGTATTAGAAGGATTAATTTTCCCATTTGTGGACAGTGTGTTTGTCCTTCCTTGTGAGACACATAAAGTAACACAGTAATAGAAAATCAACAATGGGGAATAAAAAGGACCGAGTCAACTAATAAAATGATTAAATTTCAAATAGTAGCATATGTCTGTAGTAATAAGATTGGAGTTAGAAGGAGGAGATTGGAGGATATAAGCTCTGACTTGTATTGCGATTACCAGGTGAGCTACGAGGGAATTAGAATTCCTTGATTGGATTTTCGCCTTGGAAAGAGATAACGAGAATCAGGAGCTGGTTCCTTTTGCTAACTGTTTGGCTGGTGGCTAGAGCAGTTGGACTCTAACGATGTAATTCCAGAGTATAAATTGAATGAAGGTTGAAGGTTAGAAAGAGCATCTTAATTTACTACTACATTCACCGCATTTAAGAGGAAATGGCTTTTTAGTTTAGAAATAACCTAACACGCCATATAACGTCAGCGTGACCTGGAGCTTAGAGAAGATGTATTAGTTACTTGATATTTCATTGAAATGGAGAATCTTGTTCTCAGAATTCGTTTTATCAACTGACTTAAGGATTGGGAGCAAATTAATTGATTACATAAAATGGAGCGTAGTTTTGTAACTTACTTGGGTTAGTAACTTTCTGCCTCTGCGTAGTAAAATTAGACTTAATCAGATCATCTATCGTATCTTCCATCCATCTATAAGAAACGAATCGTTTGAGGGATCATTTACTTTGGGAAATGTACCAGAAAATTTAAATTAAAATTATCTAAAGTTTACGTTTATCGCATTCCCCAAGATGCTCTCTTTCGATTATCTTCACCATAAAAACTTAAGCTGCTGAAATAAGACATGATGTAATAGTCCATTTCAATAATTGCATTGAGAATCGGCTAGTGGAAAAGAAAATCGTTACTCCTTAGCTTTACTTTTTCTTTTCTTTTCCAGATTTTTTTCGGAACATTAAATGTTAAAATTCAGAAAATTACAAATGAACTAAGTTCAGAAAAGTTTAAAAAATGTAATAATTTGAATGCTTTAGATCTTAGAATAGGAGGTTACCAATAGTTTTATTTCACACTTAATAACTTAAGACATTACATTTTAATTTTGTGAGTATACAACAAATAGTGCATACTCGTGTGTATAAGAAATGACCAATGGAATTAAGGCTGAGATGTCTAGATTTATTTTATAGATAGCTAAAGGGTCAGCAGCATATTATCGAGTATTAGGAATCATAATGAATGAGCATATTGAGATAGTTAGATTCATCACTAAAAGAAATAAGTTTATTTAATTTTTCAATTTTATTACATAAACTTTATATTCCAATTTCACTAGTTTTCCTGACAGGAAGGCATTTCCTCTTGTTATTTTTGAGTCTGCCATTCTTTAGTATCTACGGATTTATCTGCTAAGAGACTTTTGGGAAGAAGAGCGCATTGGAGTAGTCCCCCCTGGTCTTTTGTTAGCAATCTAGAATGATTGGTATTTTTGACGTGCCTTTGTCTAGGTCTGGATAGAATCCCAAGTTGTTACCCTTTGTCTAAAGGATTTGTATTGTCTGTGCATAGATCCTAAGAGGAAAGATGTACCTGTCTCTATCGAACAGAAGTATTCAGATTCGTATTTCTCCTCTGATTTAATGTAGAATTCAACATTGATTTCAATTTCTGTGCTCTGCTTTGACTGCCCTCGTTAATATGATTTTTTTGTTGGTTTTTAGCATGCTGGAGAGACGATCCTCACCAGCGGCCTTCCTTCGATGAGATTATGTCGGACCTTGTAAAAATTGCTGAGTCTCCATTCGTCTACCCTGAGAGCTTCCATACGATGCAAGAGACTTGGAAAGTGGAGATTGAGGACATGGTTCACGAAATGCGGATGAAGGAAAAGGTATGCTTCTTTCAAGAATTCAGGACTGGAAGTGCGGAAATGAACATTTTATTAACCTGTCTACTTTCCTCTCATCCCATTCTCCAGCTATCTTTTAATAGGATCTGATGTTTCTTTTGATCTTTTATTGAGATTAGAGATCTCGTTTCTTAAAATCTCCTTTGACGTTTGGGTTCGGAAGCGGAAGAGGAAGGGAATTCTCTGTTATCCGCGTACCAAATGCCCGTGTATATCCATGTGAATGTGAGGCATATTCTTTCTAGACGGTTGGACATTTTAATGCTCCAAGAATTTTGTTACGCCCTTCAGTAATCCGATTTTGTAGTGCCGGTAGAGACTCCGAAATTGAATAGAACCGTTAATGAAAAAAAATAATTACAACATAAACCACCTAAGTGGTACCGTACTAAATAAGCCGCTATGACTGCACATAAATTGTCAGGTAGTAAAAACGTGGGAGAAGCCTGAACTTTTCTCTTGAGTACCTGCACTTTGCTAATGTTTTGGCCTTCTATACTGTCCAATTAAAGGATTTTAATTAATTTCAAAATACTTGTACTAAAAAAGTGATTATTTTTTATGTAAAGGAACTGCTGAGTTTGGAAGAAGAAGTGAAGCAGAAGCTTATGATCCAGCAGATGAAGGAAGAACATCTTAAACTGCGGGAACAGGAATTACAAGAAAGAGAGATTGATTTGATGCACCGTGAGCTTGTCATTGCCATGCTACAGCAAGGACCTCATCCAGGTCCGAGACCAACACCCAAGAAGCGGAAGGGGAAATTTAGACACAAAGCGTTGAATAAAAAAGAAGTCGGGAACATCATCAGTATGCCTTCTGGTACTAACCTATACTAACAATGCGTTGACTTAATAATGCCCTCTTTCTTCTCTTACATGACCATCTTGGTGTTGTATGTATGTAGCTAGACTATGGGTGAAAGTACGCACGAGTTAAGTTGTCCTCGGCAGGATATTCAGAGGGAAAGTATTTTCCTCGAACCTTTCCAGACTCACTTCCTGTCGCCAGAATCACGTTATTCATGACTGCAAAATTACAGTACAGTGGGTCGATGAAAAATCATAGTTTTTTGTCCCAAGTTTTAGCTTATTCAGCTCTACATCCGAATATAACGATGACCGAAAAGATGATTTGATGATTGAACCGAACGAGCTTATCTCGGGAGTTACAATCTTTTAGCTCTTATTTAACCTTTCAATTGTCTTCAATTATTATCAAGTTTTTTGTACACTGAGGATCGTGTAGAGCATATGCACATTTAGATACTGATTTTACATTTTAGAAACAGCTTCAAATGTCAATGCGGTGTAGCAAGGAGGAATAATTTACTGGGGGTTGGCAGCTTGAATTGATATTTAGTTCTGAATCTTCTTGGGGTTTGTATGCTGCAAAGCTATCAGGAGAGTTCTCGAAATGAGATTGTCTGGTTTGATTCGGGTTCACGCCAGGCCAAATGACAGATCTTGGAAATGTCCGTGTTATGGAGAATGTTCCGAGAGTGGTTTTGGGGTTTGGGGTGAGAGAATGATTGATGACAATTGTGGAGGTTAGAAGAGATTACTTAGTATAGTACTGCAAATGCGGTAAATACTTCTGTGGTCTTTAGTGCCATGCGTTCGAATGAAGCTTTAGAATTCCCTTCACTCTATAGCTGGAATTAAAATGTTTAGTTTTATTGTTTTCGTAGCTGATTTTTTTTACGGCACCCTTGGGACCCTTGGATGTATAATTCAAATTTTAGAATATTTTTGTACCTAAAATTCCCGACTAACTTCTAGAACATAAGTTGTTATTCAGTAAAAAATAATCTTTATTAATTGCAACTTGTTTACTTGTAGATTTTCGCCATACCTTGACGGTTCAACCAGCAGAACGAACAAAACGTCTAACTAGTTTCTCCAGTCCGGAAACTCCACCTGGATCTCCTCGAGTACGCGCATATGTTTGTAAGTAATAATAAAAAGTTACGTCTGTGTGCAAAAATAAGACCTTTGAGTTTTACAAGAAACTATATATAATTTATTGGAATCCTCACTATAGTAGCGCCTGATGGCTTAAAAGGAAAAACTTGGGGTCCTAGCTCAATTCACCAAAGAGAGCGTGGACAGATTATAAACAAAGTCCAAGATTCGCCAAAGCGATGGAGTAAAAGTGCACCAAATCTTGAGAAGTCACAAAAAGGAATGGCGATTCCTGTTATCGGTGCGTTGCAAGATATTGGTAAGTCATTTCACATAGTTATCAACTAATACATGTAACATCCTTTAAATTATTGATCTCGGTAAAACGTAATTCATAATCCATTTCGTATTTTGACGCATGCAGCTGCTCATTCGGAAGAGTATCTTCCATGTAAGATATTTCATTTTAAATTGTTTAGAAATGGTTAAAAATAGTTATTAGTCACAACAATCCGTGTTTTAAAAATTTAATTGAGTTGTTGTTATTTCAAAATGCAGATCAAGGCAACCCTAACCGACCGGCTGGTGGCGTACCATTAATTTCTCTACCTGGGGTTCAAAATTCGAACGAAAAGCGTCGATCATCAAAAATGTCTCCTATACAATCGGTATTGTACAACGCTGCAGCGTTGCTTGCAAGTATCGCAGCTGGGTTTGACGTCCGGAAAGCCACAACCAAAACGGAAGCCAAGTCTTTGTATGTAGATATTGTCAGTTTTTTTTTAAACTTTTGTAATTAATTTGTTGACGAAGGTTTTGAAAAATGTTTCAGAAGTAATACTGAAAGTTCAAATCAAAATCAGATAGCTGTGTTCGAAGGCGTTCATAACAATGGTTTTGGAGATGGCGACAACGAGTTTGAACTCTCGGATGGGCTGGCAATGAGCTCAGCTCCAGCTGCTTTAGTCTCATCATCGAATCACTCAGGATATCCTCACAACACATATCATGGCCAGACAAGACATTTTAGGCCAGCCTTGATTAGTCTAGGCCTTGGTCTGAACAATAGCAACGGTGACGCATTGGACCAAGGAAAAATCAATCAGTTCCCTAACATTCCAAGTGGATCTACAGTAGCTGGAGGAAACGCAATGCCGTCTTCCCATCCGCAGCACATTATTTCTTCAAGCGCTACGAATACTCCAGTCCGTCAAAATTTAGTCGCCCCTTTAACTCACAGGTCAAAGTACTCATCTCCTATCAGCACTGATTCTGAGGTGAGATTTTCCTTCTTTTAATTCATCGAAATTAATGGCAATATTTGTCCTCATTACTTTTACCTCTGTTGAAGGTTTAGTTCAACACATTTTTTTAACCCATTCCGTAAAATTCGAACAGATAAAATTTTACCCGAACTCCCTCCTTGTCCTTATTGAGCCAATAGTTTAAATTAATTACCCAGCAAAGCAATTAACAGTGGTTGAGGTTCTGCAGAATTCTTTCGCGAAGGAAATTTCTTGGTTTTGGTTAATTCTTTCTTGCTTTAAAATTATTTTATTTTATTTTCACTTCCAATTATTTTAGACCACGCAAAGTAGGACACATCAAAGGGGGAAGACAAAATCCCGACTCTACTCGGTTATTTGTCACAGGCGAAATCGAACTCCTCCTGTGGTTGACAACGGATCGTATCACAAACGGAAACGGAGTAGTATTTCAAATGCTTCCAATGTTAAAAGTGTTGCTTACAGCAGACTCGACGAATGATGTCAACATTTTGAAAGACGATTATTTTTAAGTCTATTAATTTAATTTATTGTTAGGATAGATTTTATGTATGAGTTTGTATGTTTTACCATATAGAATTAAAAGTAGAACATTCTGAAATTCTTTTGATTGTTTTTTATCTTGAGCTATATAAGTATACCGTAGTGCAAAATATAATAGAAATCTAGTCTTTAGTTTATTTTCCGTTTACAATCAGAAAAGCTTGCACCCATTAATATTTTGTACATAATAATACATAGTGATTTAATATATTTTGTGTATTACATACACAACGTTTCACAATTGAACAAAGTAATTGCGGCTAAGATTAACAATTCTACATTTCGATACATGTTATTTTATAATTTGTTTGAGCATAATGGAAGAGAGTGAAAGTTCATCCTTAGGTCAGTCAGTGTATAATTCGTACCTTAACAAATTAGTCATTCAGCCTAACTTGTGAAGAGAAACTGCTTCGTCGTCGTTTGCAGGGTTTTCTCCTAAAAGTTGGGATCTGGAATAGAAGGTGTCAATAAATGTGTCAATGATGTTATAACCAAACTTTTATTTCATTTATTTATTTTTGTTTTATTGTATCGTTTTAATTGGAAACTCTTGGAGGATTAACTGCATATTAATGCTGCTTTATTTAAACACAGAAACGTTCTTCAGCGCATGCTTTCGTGTTTCAAAATTAACTGTTTTATGATTTAAATTGAACCTTCACTCCTAACGAAGTTAAGTCTACTTATGTTTGTTGATGGATGTTTTTAAACTTACTACCAAAGTTGTATTTTTACAGGTGTTCTACATAAACCATGCAGGGGCCTTGGTCTCGATGGAAGCTGTTCTTCATGATTCGCCATCACATTATACTATTGAAGAAATGCAACAGCATCCTCATCCTCCTTCAACTTTTGTATCAAATAGTTCAGTATCTAACTATAGTAGTCCTTATCGGCGACCTAACTCAGCTGTTACTGAACAGTTGTATCCTGCATTCCACAGTAGTAGGGGGGCATACTTCAAAAATTCCAGTGGTGGTTCTTTTGCTGGAGATTCTTTCGGTGGTAGCAGCGGTTTAGTCACTTACCATCATCAAGAACAGCAACAACCTTTCCTATACCATAATCCATTACACTATGGGAGCAGCATTGAAGACCTCAGCCCGGTTCATGAACCTTATCCGAAAAACGGTTTTCTCTATCCCGATGTAACTCCAACTAGACAGCTTGGTAGTGGGAGTGGTGAATCGGGATACCATGGAGGTTATCATGATACAAATCCAAACAGCTCCATTAGTAGTTCCACAAGCACAAATCCAAGGACACCGTCAAGACATGGCTCATCTAATTATGCAAATCGTTCCAACACATCAAACCATATGGGATCGAACTCAATTAATCAAGCGTATGATAACGAGAGCATCTCTGTCACTCATCCTAGTCAGACCCATAAGAGGTTTGCTATTCATGTATATTTTACCCATGTAAGTTTTAAATTCTAATTTCAGTACTAATTGAAATATTTCATTTCTGTTTAGACTACCATACGATCATGGATATGAATACAGATCAGGCTCATCTGTGACGCCTAATTTAACTCCACGAATGCAAAGAAAAGTAGCTTTGGACGAAGGCCAATCCATGTTGCCAACCGAAAGACCCATGACCCTCGAACTTCCACGACCTTTACGCTCAAGTTTAAAAAAGTACAACTATTCTTATAGTCCAGGTCCCCCTAGTTCCAGATCAGGCTCAACGTATAGTTGGGGGGATTCAGAAACTTTGACGAATATCGAGACTCCACCAGACAGCAGTCTTAGTGAGGATAGTAGTTATGTTTCAGCAAAAGATTCTTCAATTACAAGTATAAATTCTCAACCGCATCCAGTAAATCGAGTTCGCTTTTCACCTATTACGATGGTTGGCTCGGACACCCTGTTAGATATGCCTGTTCGAGATCCAACTGTCCCGATGCAAGCGTATCGCACGATGAGTTCCTACTCGACTAATAATCGTCCGGAATACTCACCAAAATTTCGAAATACTGCGGATTATGACAAGATTGAATTTCTTCGAAACTTCTAGGCTCAGCTTAGACGTTCTGATCCGTTCTATGTTTTCTAATCAAAAGCTTACATCGAAAGATCCGTATGCAATGGTAATCGATAGACTTTTTTCAGCATGTATAAAATGTTAACATTGGCAGCTATATACGAGTACAACTACCGACGCGTATTCATCCAAGTTAAAGCGTGGAGCAGAAAAGTAGGCTTCCAGGGGACTTGTAGACTTGTAAAGGCATTTAAAAGGCAGACTGTGTAGAACAATACCTACTTAATTCTAGAGTAGCGCTTCAATTAGGGACACTGGGAATATAGAAATTAGTAAGACTTTGTTTTTATGTAGTAATAGATATGAAAATACTCAATACGTGGTTCCCAAAACTGTTTTCAGTTAATTGTTAGTTTTTTTTGTGTTTCTTGTATCTGTAATTTTTAAGCTTCAATTTTTTTAGATTAATTTTCGACATGGGATGAGGGCTTTTACAATTTCATATTCAAAACAAATACGAGTCATATCAAAAGTGCTATAATCTACCAGTTTATCCTGAAATTCTTGATGGATCTGCGTATCCTTTAATAAACCAAGAATATATTAATTTACGTACCTAATTTGCATGTATCTAAATGTATGCAACACAATGATTTCCAAGTATATAGTTTGTCATGTATTTGAAATCGGTACCTGTCAGTTTAATTATTACATACATTTATCCTCCTACATTTAGTATTAGTTTGAGTTGATGAAACCGAGCAAAGTGCAATAATATCTTTTACATCATATGAAATGAATTGTTGGTAGAGTAAAGGCCACATTTACTCAATATCATTCAAACGCCTTTAACAATTTTAAAACTATAATACAAACTTTTTTCTATATGCGCTTCCACATGTCGTTTAGCATTTATGGTGATATAAGACTAGTCTTTGTTGGGATTTCCGATTATACAACTGCAGTTTAGTATAATTTTTTATAATCACTAACACAACTGAAGATCCATTGTTCTCTTCAGTCCGGAGTACAAGCAAACATAATTTGAGATAAACCATTCCGGAATCAAGGTTCCCTACAATCAATTCTTATGAAATCGGATGCAACTGCACATTAGTTTAATTTTTACTTGGCACAAATTATTACAAGTATATTTCTTCACTTGTTCTGAGCATCGTGATACCCATTGTGCTCTACCTGCGTCATTATTTATACTAATACGTACGTATCCTTATAAGGCTGGGGTCATTGGCCTGACTGAATTTAAAAAAAATCATCTTTGTAGTGTCACCGATAGTTTTACAGTGACTCATTTGATAAACCTTATTCTAGCTATATACTATTCCAATTATACTGATTAACGCTGTATTTATTGGTAATAATGCGTAATAAACGTGGAATAAACTCGTACTTATGATTTAATTTCAATGTAAGTTGCAGATTTTTATTCTGACATTCATGTTAAGTCTTTAAGAACCTCGACGAGAGGAGCATCTGTAAAGCATATTAATCTTCTCGATATCCAGGGGGCTTAGCCCGTCCCTCTGTCCCATCAATGTCGCTCGGTGGTGCTGATTTCAAATAATCAAATGAATATTTTAGAGACTATCACATAGTAAAATTTCCTTTTTATCTCTTCTTACCTTTGGCAAAATGATGGGCTTTGTTACATCGATGGAGGCGGTAGGGGAAACGTTCGCGTAGTGAGTGATGCTTCCATAATCATATGGAAATCCCATAAAATGATCAAAGGACTCTTTTAATTTTAGGAACTGCGGAATGTCGTCTGAAAATACGCGTTTCACGAGAAATTCAAAAACATGAATAAGTTGTATCAAATTTCATTATCAAAAGCACACCATTTTTTATGTTATCCCAACAAATATTGATGTACTCATCTCGATCAGGTCTTTGATGCTCATGGGTGAAGCCTAAAACGTGGACTAATTCATGAATAATTCGCCCTTGATGGATACAACGTGAGTTGTCTAGTGTTAGTAACTATGAAATCAATAATTAAAATCAAAAATGATCAATAGTAATTTTGCAAAAAGATGAAAGCAACATTTTCGTATTCAAATATAATTTTCATTTCATACCTGTTTTCCCTTCCGTTTATTCCCAACATATGAGCGACAACCTAAATCCGCTTTCAATGCAATGAAAATGTAATCATTTGTTCTATGATTACGGGGTTTAAACTTTACACAAGTTTTACTAGAAATTTCGAACATGGCTTGACGAATTATCCGTCTGGATGATGAGTCTGAAATATTATTTGACATTAGTGCAAGGTTGGTGAGAATATAGTTGACCATTTTATTTTGAAGACAAGTAAATTTGTATTTTGGTTTACTGAATGCATTAGAAATTTCGTAATACACTATAGCCAAGGGCCATTTGTGTATTTTCTGAAGATATTCGTGCTTTTCGTGACTGTAAGCATCGGTTATTTCATCGTCAGCAGGAACTAGTTTTATTTTAATCAGTTGAAAATTTAGATAATGTAACGAATTAGGTAAGATTTTATTTTATTTAGCTTACCTCTAGTATGACTATATGATCCACATTTTCTAAATAGTAGAAAAATGAAAATAAGGATTTTAAAATATAAATCCTCTGCTATCATCTTAATTATGGCAGGTTTTTTAAATGGAATGATAATTCCACAATCTAAAACTATTTGGCTTTAATGATTTTAAATTTTTACTATGATAAATTATGCCTGGTGGAAACCAGGAATAAATTAAGTAAGTATTGGTAGAGGATGGGCTGTGGTTGCGGTTTTTATTCGCATGTGTAGTTAAGAAGACAGTTTGGAATAGTTTGGATCATTAAACAGCTAGATTAAGAAGGATGACCGTTTTGCCCCATTTAATTATTTGATTAAATTTGCAATCATAGTATTTTCATTTATTGCAGATTTTAAAAGCTTTCTCAGATGTCCATTGGAATACTCTGAATCCTCTAGAAAGTTTTGCATGCCTCGTTCTAATCCAATGTAATTTACACCTTCATAGTTATGGATTATTTTGTTTTGATAAGAATTCTCAAAGTGACAGAGGAAAGAATTTGTGATTCGTATTCGTATCATGGAAAAATCTAATAAGTTAAAGTAGATTTATCGGGAAATTGAATTTTTACGTTTTAGAACCCCTTATTCAGACTTTCCCGATTTTGGGTTCAGTAATCATTGCATAATAAATCAGGGTTGCAGTACTTGCAGTGTGGGTTGCTCGACTATTTTCATACCAGTCCGTCATGGAAGCAAATTGATACTTGATACATTCGGAAACACAAGCAACATACTTGATAAGTTTCTATTCAGAATAAGATAGTTTAAGAATCGTTAGGAAAGTAAAATTTTGATGCTCGTCGATCAAATTGGATTGGCAGTTATGAATGAACTTTTTCTCAAAAAGAAATTTCAAAAAGAATCCAAGTGAATGATGAAGGGAAGGCCATCTCGGTCCTGAATCATCATTCGTCTAAGTCAATTTGCACTCACATCAGATTTGGATTATTTGATAATGCCAGTGTCGATTCTAGAATCATCAACCGAGAAAGGCAAAGAAAGGAATTGCAGCCTTAAACTAAATAATGTTATTATACTTGTCACGCAAAGCACTTTTTTAGTCATCAGTGTGCTTCCTTATATTGACGAGTGATCGATCAGTTTCATAAGCTTGAATTTTAGATGAGTTTCCATTGATTTTAACCCTAAGTAGAGCCGACTTTTTCATCCATTTTCAGTCTGCAAGCTTCGAATCACATTCCAACGAATCCCTTACTTGGTTTCAAAATTTTTAACATAATAGCACTTAATTTAAATCAATTGAATATTTTCTGTGTTTTTATTGCTCACAAAATTATAAATTCGTTCGAGGTTGAAATGGCATCCGTGCAAGATTACGTATTATTACCCAGTGGATCTAGAATGCCGATAATAGGGTTTGGAACATGGGGTCTTGTGGACGAAGAACTTACAAATGCCTTAGATACTGCACTTCAGATTGGCTATCGACATATCGACACTGCCTACTTCCACTTTAATGAAAATGTAATCGGATCAGTCCTCCGTGATTGGCTGGAGAGTAAGCGAGTGAAACGAAATGAAATTTTTATAACGAGTAAAGTGAGTTCTCATAAAATACACAATTTTTCAATTCCGTTATTATTTTTTTGATCAAACAAATTGGAATAAAATCGGGATAATGTAGCTCCCACCAACTGGAATGCAGCCGGACAAAGTCAAGCACTTCTGTCAACTTTCTCTAGAAAAGTTGGGACTCTCCTACCTAGACTTGTACCTTTTACAACTCCCTGTGGGGATCACGTATAAGAACGATAATGAAATCCTTACATACCACCCTGATGGTCGTAGTTTAGCTTTGGACTGTACTGTTGAGATATCCAAGGTATGGAAAGAGATGGAAGGCCTTGTTGAAGAAGGCTTGGTAAACAATATCGGGGTGTCGAATTTCAACGTGGAGCAGATGGAAACGTTACTTCTATCAGCAACAATTAGACCCGCTAACTTGCAGATTGAAATCAATGCTTATTTTCAACAATTAGAACTGAGGACCTTCTGCCATGAACAAAAAATATCAGTCACAGCTTATTGTCCATTGGGTTCGATCATTTGCTCTGTACTAACTTGCGTGATTAAGGATATTTTGAGAAAATGAAATCATGGTTGTAATTTCTAGGCTCTCCTGGACGAGATCTGATGCTCTTTAGCCACCAAGATCATGCGACCTCAAAGCTACTTAAGAATCCTAAAGTAGTCTCAATGGCCGAAAAGTGTGATAAGACACCAGCTCAGATTTTATTGAGGCATGCAACTCAGAAACGTATCACGGTTATTCCCAAGAGTTCGGATGTTTCAAGGATAAGGGAGAACTTTGAAATCTTTGACTTCTACCTAATTCCTTGTGAAATGAAGGAATTGAATTCCCTTGACAAGGGGCAATTCGGGAGGAGCTTTGACTACTCCTTTCTTGGCGAAAATTTCTTGGCACATTCCAATTTCCCCTTTACACCTCATGAAGACCTTAATGCAGCTCCTCCGCATCATTAATAAAGAATTCACTCTTTAAAATTTGACCTAAATTATAATTAGGGAGCTTTTAAAAAGCATCTTTCAAATATCTTTAAAATCTATATCCCATACAGATAGAGGAATGTTTTTGAATCAGTATTGTCAGTCTTAAACGAGCATCATATAATTATTTTTCAAATCTATTTTACCTGTCATTTTATTAGAATATAATATTATTTATTGCATTCATTTAATTTGATTTAATTTAATTCATTCAATATGTTTTTCATGAGCATTTCCGAAATTAATATTTTATGTGTGCGTAAATTCCGGGATGTTACTATGAATACGTATTTTAACTTTATTATATCTTTAATATTTTATTTTTCATGATCTGCAGTGTTTTAGATGCAAGGTAGGTGAAAGTAAATTTTCGTTTCCGATACTACGGAAACGAAAATTTACTTTCACCTACCTTGTTTTAGATGTTGGCCCATATGACATGACAAAAATATACGAACATTCTGACCATTGAGACATCAAGCTTATCAATCTGTTTTGTAGAAATAATTTGTAATCCCCAACGACTTAAAATATTAATTTTGGACATCTTTACAAAACGAATCTGGTAGCACTAATAAAAATGTCCACCATAACGGCTACTATGGATAGTAATGAATCTTCGTCAAAAGAGTGAGTGCATCTTTTGAACCTATTAAATCAATGCACACGATTCAATCAATATACAAATTAATTAATTTGCTAGAGAATACATTTTGATGCTGAATGAGATCTTGCGGACAGATTTCCGTTCAAAAGCAGCAACAATGATGGAAAGTGCAATCGGGATAAAAACCAAAGTAACCCATAATGAAAACCAGACTGAATGTTCCCTATCTAGAGCAATAAAATCCGCGAATAACTGCATCAGTAACCTCGAATCTACTGGGGACAGCTTGCTCGGGTCATTCATAGCAACTTCGGAGTCCTACATTAAGCCGAGTAAACACAGGCGGGATCCAAAGGCAGACTTCGCTCGCATAGCGCGGATTATGCTCAACATGATGACAGAAGTTGTGGGAATATCCAGACGGATTCATGAGAACGCTTTGGGTCTACATGTTGCCGTCGACTTCCTTCGAGCACCACGGGATATTGGGATTCTCGATTTCTCACGTTCTGGACGAGTACCTATCAAGCATTTCAGTTGTAACGAAGCCTCCACAATGTGCCTCACTTGGATTCATTCTACTTCAGTCCAATGGATAAAAACTTTGCAAGAAGATGACCCCAAGATTTCTGACGATTGCATTAAGGCATTTTTATCTTTAAAGGATGCCATTATGCACCTCAGAGATTCTTCTCAGCTTGCTTGCCAGGTATTTCGTGTTCTAATGTACTGCAATTTGGAAGGGAAGAAGATTCTACGAGAATATGTTGAGAATCTCTCAGCGGAAGAGATCAATGATATAATCACAGAGCTCCAGACTCTGCGTCGCAAGTTTGACCAAATCAATATTATGATGGAACAACTTGGATGGAGTTTGGCAGATATATGGACTAGATTCACGGGTGATAGTGTCACATTTGAAACAATGCTTCGAGAAGCCAAAAACAAGTTGATGCCATTTGGAGACGTTGCTTCTGATGAAAATGAACCCGAAGGTGTTAAGAATTTGAAAAACAAAATAAAGGCTGGACTTAAGACACTTGAGACTCAGTCGCCAAGCATGATGTTTGGCGATCCATATTTGCGTAAGCCCAATAAGAAGAAGGTATTGGAGATTAGTAAGGCTGAACAGATAAGAAGGGACCTAGAGTTTAAAAGCAAGCTGACAGAAATCTTTGGGATCAATGGGAATCTGGGTATTGAACCAAGGGGAAGTAATCGACCAACTGGAGCCAATTGGGGCAAACCCGGCTGCGGTCATCTTACATCTCAAAATTCTAAAGTAGACTGCAACTCCAATACTTTAGCCATGAATGGGCCAACCGATCGAGTAGTGAATGATGACATTTGTGCCAGACAGATTTCAACTCCAGCTCAAACTCCAAATAAGGGCAAGATGAGTTTGTCAAAACTTCTTCCCAGTGTTTCGACACCTTCACTAAAATTTTCAGAATTTGAAGATGCCGAATCCAAGGTATCGCGAAATCTCATCATATCTGATATGTTTCAGGAGAAGTTAAACGGGATCACTAAAAATATGACCGAGCCCCAAGCAAAATCAGCTGCAGCAAGTTTCAACAAATTTCTTAGACAGAATGTAAATGATTACAGCTTTGAAAGATTCAAATCCCAATTCAAGCCAAGCCGTAAAAATACGAGTAACACGGCATGTGCCCCCAACAGTTCAAAAAAGAATTGATGTCTGTTCGCAAGTGTCAGTGTGCTTCACTTACATTCAACATTGAACAAGTATCTGATAATTTCAGAATAGCTTTAGGTGCAGGCGCTGATGTTATTCGAAAAAGTAATGTAATGTGAAAAACTAATAAAAAATTAGCCAAATTGGCAGATAATCTGCATAAAAGTTTTATGCAGATTAAAATTAAATCATAAATGAACATGCAGATTTTTAAAACCTTAATTTCTTATTCTAAAGCAATTTCTCTTTGATCATCAAAAATATTGCAGCATTATTAAATAAGAGTCTAAACATTTCTTCGAACTCCCTCCCGGCTGGTAGTATTCACAAAATTATTAAGTTTCTAATTTTATGATCCCCTTAGTGACAAACTTAAATCGACGACAATAGATTTTACAGTCCTGAGCATCGGCTCATTGGCATTGGCTCAAGTTGTTTTTCAAACTTTCAGGAGTCAAATAGGCATAATAGCACAACACTAATAATAGTTTGGAATCGTAGAATATTAATCGTTGGGGTTAAAATGGCTTCCCCTTATGATGCAAAAACTGAGCTTCATGCAACAGGATCTGAATCCATGGGAATGGGACTAAAAGAAGAAAAAAAGAAGTATGTATATCGAAATAATATTACTGAAAGTATGTACGTTTTACTTAACTAACTCCCGTTTTATCTATGCTAGTACTGTTTATAAAATGCTTTCTGAAGCTTTCCGAACTCCAAGTAAAGGCGACGTAAAGCCAGTTAAAAAAGATTCCGGTTTCAAAAATTTGGGGAAATCGAATCTGGAATCTCTTTTAGGGGGCCGAGTATCTGAAAATTCAGACAAGAAACCAACAGACTTTCAAAATTTACCTTCTTTTACAACAAAAAAACCTGGATCTGCAGCTGCAGATCCGCGTAAAGATCTATCAACATCCCATGGCCGAACATCGATCCTAAGCAATGATAAATTGTTAATCGACAAAGACGGTGCCAATGCAACCAATAACAACAGTCAGTTCAGCCGACTTGACTTACCAATCGGGCTCATCCCCCCTCCTTTGAAAGACTGCCAACTTAGCAACGTACTTCGATCGGCCCGTCGTTCTCTCGAAGCGCTTCGTGAAGTCCGAGAAAGTCTGTCTAACTTAGTTGCTGAGGACGAGCATCTCTCCAGAGGCATGAAAAAGGAGAATCCTGGTCCAGAATTAATTCAGCTGTCAAGTGTCGCTGAAACCATCACCATTCTGAGTAGAGAAGCTTTCGTCCCTGCCCATCGTCTTAACCAAACAGCTATTGCTCTCTACAACGCCGAGGATTTCTTACGCTACCCTACAGACATACGGACATTTGATATCACTGTAACCGGTGGGATCAAGCTTCCGGAACCTCCCTTCAATCTATCAACGATTGAGAAACTTCGTCAAGTGGTAGACAAAGCCACCGCATCCTACAACGGATTCAACGGCAAGGGACCGATGTCTCAAGATTTGCAAGATATACACTTCACGCTAATGAGAGCATTTCAGGACTTGTACACATGTACACTGGGATGTCAAGAGGTCTTCAAGGTTCTTCTTTATACGAGTCAGAAAGAAAGGCAGCATCTTCAGCAGTTCTTGCTCTCTCTTCCTTCTATGGAACGGTCAGATATGCTAACGGAGGTCCAAGATTTGAGAAGGTTGATCGACGAGCTTGTGATTTTCTTGGAGAAACTTAGCTGGGGCTCATTTGTTGTCTACCGATTAGCAAGTGGGAAGAGCATTACACCGTCTCCAGATGAAACTCCTCTGGGAACTCCAAAATATGACGCTCTGCACAACTACGTTGTCCATCCACTTCTTAAGCCCAAAGGAAGCAAGTCCAAAGATTCCGAGAAGAAAAAATCTTTGAGATCGGAGAATAAAATTATCTTGGAGGAAGGTGAAGGAATTGGTCAGAAACTGTCAAGACTTAAGATAAAAGATTCAAGTGAGACTTCTATGACTCAAAAGAAGTTTAAGACAAAGAAGTCAAGGAGCAAAGGAAAGGCTAAGAAAGATAAGGGGACTGGATCTAGTAATGCCGGGTTACCACAGGATTCCATCAACTTTGATTTTGATACTTAAAATGCTATGAAACTTGAGCGTTTATGTACAAAATCTATTGTATTCGGATGCTAATATTAATTTTTAGAATGGTATTTGTCTTTAATAGCTGTAAAAGCCGAAGCTATATAATCTCTATCAAACTTGAATAATTTCAGACCGTCTTTTGTTGTAATCAAGAAAATATACGATGAATAAATTAATTTGATTATAACGGCTAATTAATTATGACAGAATGATCATTGCATGTTTGCATCGATTGATTGAAGATATTAAATTAAATAATTTGCTTATACGATTTTCAGTAAAGCACGGCCAACAATTGCAACGATTTCATATTAGTTCATCCTCTTCCATGAATTATTCATTCTAAAATTGATTATGAAATGACCATGGAACACCAATTGTAAGTTTTCGAATTTCCCGTTTTTTAATTTCAATTAAATAATATTCGGATTTTAAAGATTAAACTGATTTAGTTAAGGACAACCAGTATCACAATATCTTACGACAGTTCACAGTTTTATACATATAATATTATACGTAGATACAAGATCATCTTTGAATATCATTCTTCAGGCAAAAAACGTATTTGGAATTAATTAAATATCAAGATAAGGCAGCTTGTGATTGTTCTTGAATATCGCAGAGCAAAGGTTATTTCAAAGTCAATAGTCCAAAAAGTTTTTGCTACTGCGGACAACCGACGAAATCGATACCTGGGAAAGGAATTTACGTCAAGTATTCTGTCTTGATTCGCCAAAGTTTGTTTTCGTATGGCGTTCCAAAATATGTATATTTAGCCCCTAGTCCAATTTCACTGATGTGACCCATCTGTGTAGATTACATTTACATTAATTCAATAACTATATACGCAAGCAACTGACTATTTTACCAATACAATTTTTTCTTACCAATCCATTCTTATTCTGTAGACTTCCAACAATATTTCCGGTTTCGTCTACATCAACGATGATTACCTTACGAGCATTATTTAAAGGGTCTCCAAAATGTCCCAGTTTCGAAACCTTCAAGATTTTTAGGATCCAATATAAATATGGTATTACACACTTAAAGTGCTTAGCCAAATGATTATCGGTTTAAATGTTTTAAATACATAGGAATGAGCCCACTTCATGGCTGGATTTGGAATAAATGTGTCGATAAGTTCAATTAGCTTAAGGCCCAGAAATTGAGACCTCAGAATCAACTTTCGGATAGCTGGGATGGGGCCAAGAGTTGCAACCAGGTTGGAATTCTAAAAGTTAGTCATGATATGGAAAATAATTTTAAATGCCCATCTTCAAATTAATGTTTAACTATCCAAAACATCAATCAAACACATCAGATTACATCCTCGTTGTTAGCCATGACAAGGCTAATGTAAAATCCTCCTTTACCATTCGATCGGACGTTATCAGGAATGCCTGGGAGACCTTCTACAAACATCTCTGAAGAACCTTTTTTGGGTCCCTTCAAATGATATCTATTGAATGTATTTAAAAGTTAGAAATCCATAGCACAGTTATTTCAACGATACTCAACATACGATGTTATTCAAATTACTTCCAAACACGAGACCGCCCTGTTTCACAGACTACTAAAAAGTCTTCTTTCTTTGACAACTGGACACCATTAGCAAAGCACAAACCATCCATAAGAATTTCAGTCTTCTTTGTTTTAGGATCAAACTTAACAAGTCGACCCGTGGGATCTCCCATAATTTCCGGAAAGATATTACGAAAGCAAGCGTTTTTGCTGGCATCAGAAAAATAGATAATTCCCTCTTTATCAATATCAAGATCATCCGCCATTTTAACTCCTACACCGTCAGAAAGGGGGGTGTTTGTTGAAAGAATATTTTTTGACGTCCCTATTCAAAAGTTGATCATTATTGTAACTTGAAAATATAAATTCAAAAATTCAAAACTTTACAAAACGACACGCACCAGTATCAACGTCCACTTCAAAGAGTCCAAAGGTAGCATCAGCAACTATTAACTTCCCTTGATTATTAAACCGTACTCCTAATGGTCTGGCACATGGGTTCTGCCATGAATCATCTGCTCCATTAAGTAATGGTTTGATTATTTAATTATTAAGCTTCATATTATATATACCACTGAAGCTTAAATGAATTAATATAGTACCACACGGTCCTCCCAAGTTAACAATTTTCTTCCATTTTCCATTTTTATCCACTCGAATTATATCCCCTCCATTGATCCCAGTAAAAACATCGTCTCCCCTGAGAGCCACAGATTCCGGTGATTGAAACTCTCCATCAATGACCAATTCCACCCTGTCCAAGACGTCATTTGGAGAGAGTTTGCCCTCTAACTTTCTGGAAGGTCTCAGCCTGAAATAAATATTTATGAAATCACGGACTTTTCTAGAGATGAGATATCTACATGTATTTCTTAATTCTCCAGGAAACTGTCGTTTTTTAATAGTTTACTGCATGAAGGTAAAATAAACTTTAGCAACCTATCGATGCCAATTCGATAATATATCTAACAATATGGTTAAATCAAAACGATAAGGTTTAAACGTACGTATACGGTTCGAATTTATAGTTGGGTGGAATACCAGGTAGCACCATTCCTATAAGAGCCACTACCAAGGTGTAAAACACCATTTGGCAAGTAAGTCTTACGACTCCCATTTAAAAGGATTGTATACAGCAATATAATAGATAGAGACTATTTCAAAACTAATTGACAGTGACAGAAGTTTAAGATGCCGGTTATGGGAATGGTCTGATAGCAAATGACTGGTTTACACTTAGAGAGTTGATTCTCTCAAAATACAAAATCCCCACAATGTTGTGACAAATGTTCAAAAGCTATCCAGATAGCAAAAGACTCCAGTTGCCGAGTAGTAGAAAAACCCAATGACCTTCATTCTATGTTTGTGAAATCTGGTAACACTGAAATAGAATGATTCGGACGACTTGAGAATTTGAGATCTTCTGCCTAGATACACCTTAATGTGCTGATTCAGATTCAGGTGGTTTAAATACATTTTTGATACTTGTTTTATGCAGAACCTATAATCGTAAAATTTCCTATCATAGTTCTACTGAAGCATGGACATACTTACGATCTGGGACAAAAAACTACCGAGGGCTGTGATCTTAGGATCATCTTACAAAATTCAACAGTGGGTTGAAGTTGAAGGCCATTTTTCATGCTATAGAAATTGTTTAATGATGATGTATGAATAGATAATAGATTGGTTAATTATTTTTAAGATTTAAGAGTGGTAGAATGGGTAGATTAAAATCGTTGACCAAACAAGTTCAATTTTCCAATGAAAACTGCCTAGTTATTTAAACTCAGTTATACTATTAGTGGTAATAAATTTTAAGAAAAAATTTACTTTTACATTATACTCAATATTGTTGTTGTGTAAGTAGCTGAGAAAAACCAATTAAAAGCATGAAAATTATTGTGGATGCAAATCCTAAAAATTTAATTTTTAATGTCCATCGAAAAAAGTTCCTTTTTAAAAAAACACGAAGATTATCAAGAGAATTGAACTAGGGTTGATATAAATTCTAGATTAAAAATATAGTGATGGGAAATAATTTTTAATTTTAATGAGACGTTCTCATCAATATGCCGCAGGCAACCATTGAGTTATTAGCTATTTATTAACCAGAAAGCCATAATCAGAAAATGTCAAGAAACTAAAAATAAAATTTCAATTACGATTACACATCATAAATATTAACGCTTTTCTAAGTGTTCCCTTTTCAAGCGATAAAGTCCTTTAAGGGCTGGTGAACCAAAATAAGCAAAGTCCTTCTCAATACTTATTTGGCTCAGTCCTGTTAGCTATGAAGTAATTAAAGTTAATTTAAGCAATTTCCAAACTAAATTCAATACGTATTCTTAATCAATTATACAAATCAATTTACTTGGCCTCGCTCATTTTGAAGACTTCCGATTACGATTCCATCTTTATCGGTCTCAACGATTATTGTTTTGTATGGGAGTCTTTCTAAATCTCCGATCGGGCCGAATTTTTGAACCTGTAAAGATGCACCCGAATTTTTTGTTTTGAATATTTGTATTTATATGTGTGCTTTCAATGCCTAGCTAAAATTTGGAATAATTTACATAAGCAATCCACTCTTTGAAAAGAGGGCCGGGAAAGAACGATTCGATGAATTGTAGACCGGTTGTAATCAGATAGTGAACTCGAACAATGAATTTTCGAACCAGTGGCTTTGGCCCAAGGAAATCCACAAGACTTACCTTCTGTGAATAAGGATTTTTATTGTTGTAATTCAAAATTTGAAGTGTACTAAAAAAAATTACAGATATACTCTCATACTGATGGTATTCTAGGAGACGCTAGTACGATGTAAAACCCGTCTTTATCATTCGAGCGTATATTGTCTGGTAATCCGGGCAGTCCATCTATGAAAACATCAGTCTGACCTTTCTTTTCTCCTTTGAGATAATATCTATACGACAATTTTTTTTTAAATCATTCAATAATTTATTCCAGATAAAAATTCTGGTATAACTTTCAATACCTTTGAACCCGACCCCGAAAGGTCTCTGTAACTAAAACAAAGTCTTCATTCTTTGAAAGCTGTACTCCATTGGCAAAATGCAGTCCTGCTATTAATACAGTATTTTTTCTTGTCTTTGGGTCGTATTTGACAAGACGGCCACTCGGCTCTCCGAGGGCTTCGATTACTAAATTATTAGCATCTACGTTGGTACTGGCGTCGGACCAATAAATTGTCCCGTCTGTTGCAACATCAATGTCATCTGGGAACATTGGCAACTTCCCTTCGATGGGTTTATCAGTAGAGACTAAAGATTCTATATCTCCTAGAATTCAACGCAAGAAAACAGGCTAAGGTTATTTTTTTACTAGTCTGATCGGATGATATGATTCTAATTTCTCAATGATTTACCCGTATCGACGTCAATCTTAAAAATTCCGAAGGATACGTCGGCAACAATAAGCTTTTTATCTGGCCCGAATCTTAATCCAGCTATCCTGCCGCAATTCTTAATATCCCAATCCCCCTCTAGAATAATATTCAATCAATTGAGTTTCATAAAAAATCGGCTCCACATTTCCTGAACTTAATTACCACATTGTTTTCCAATTCTTGCAACTGTCTGCACCAATCCATGTTTTATCCTTACTAATTCTCCGCCAACTGTACCGGTGTATATTTCATCTCCGCGTACGACAATAGATTCAGGACCTACGATAACTTTATCCGTTTTAACCAATTCAGCTCTGTCAAGAATAGAATTCGGGGACAACTTCCCTTCTAATGGCAGTGGTGGCTCCAATCTAGAGACAATAATATGTTAAAACCTTCATTTATGTAAATACATTGACTTTTTTGTATTATGTGGTTACGTGTATGACTCGAATTTGATGTGTGGTGGTATTCCAGGGGCAAATAATACCACAAGTACTGATGTCAAGGAAATTATGAATAATTTAAAAAGAAGCCCCATTTTTAACACAAAATCTGTACATAGGGGCTAAAATGATAGTTACAGAGTGCTTTGATACTCTGTAATTTGGTGTTTGCATCAGCTTACTCAATTCAAAGCCGATTGAATGTATATCTACCTACACACGTTGACCAACCCAATACTATTCATATGTATCAAAATATATCACATAGTATGGATTAAAATCAGTTTTTTAATTACAGCAATCGTTTTGGACTGATAATTTAACACCTATGCTAAAATAATACTGACAGTTTCGAGTACTCTCCTGGGCCAAAGTACGTATTGGTTTTCTTTGAATGACCGTGAAGCAAACTCAAATCAAATGCCATTAAATCCTAACGAGAGCCAAATTAAGAAAAAACATTCTCACTTTAACTAGGTATGAAATGTGTATCACGCAGGAAATCAAGGTTGGTCAGGTATGACCCACCTCATAATATATAAGGCCAATAAGACATCGCAAGTTATGCTAAAAAAATCAATGGCAAGGTCAAGAGTTTTGTTTGTTCAGTTAAACTACAGGGCATACAAAATTGGAGATATTGGCATAAAAGGCGATTGTTTTAAAAAGATCTCTCAGTCAGATGTGAATTATTAAGAAAGTTGCCGAAATTATCGAAATTTATTAACATGTTTTTTTGGAAATTCGAATTTTTTATCGGCCTAGATTGTACAAAAGTATACACGGGGAAATGGATTTTAATGAACCTATGGTTAGTACTAGTTTTATTAGTTGACAGTTTGTGATTTTATTATTCTGAAAAAATTGATGGAATTTCTATTTTCTTAAATCTTTCGTGTTCATTTTCCAAATTTGTTTCGTCACTTGTGATCCAAAATAAGTTACCTCCGGACCGACATTGACTTCGCTAATTATTGAAATCTATTTAGGATAAAAAACATAAATTGTTTTAAAAACACATGATCTCAGTATTTAAATTCTAGATAATGTTACTATAAGAATATTTCTAAAACTTGCATTTCCGTGATGATTTTGTAAGCTTCCAATTATTTTTCCTTCTTTATCGATTTCAACAATAATGACTTCCTTTGGCAAGCCGTCGAGGTTTAGCCAAACGTTTTTCATCTATAATAAATTAAATTGAAACTCAATAAAATCGAACAAACAAAATAAGCTGACCAAGTTAACATTGGGATTACGTTAAATTTCGCTTGGTGAGTAAATATTCCTGGCCCAGTAAAAACCTCCAACATACGTAAAGCGGACAGTGCTAATTGCTGTATCCTCAAAATAAATTTCCTAACTAGGGGTTTTTCTCCTAAAGCATCCGGAAAGCAGAGGCTCATAGTCTAATTGAAGCACGTCCAAAATATTAAAAAATTAATTAATCACTCCGATAAAACACAAAAAACTAAACTGCTCGGTTTAAATTACATTGAATAAGAAAAAAATTACATGAGGCAGCCTTGGCATAAATAGACTAATATAAAATCCCCCACGTCCATTTGGCCTGGTATTATCTGGCAATCCTGGCAACCCATCTACAAAGACTTCATCCTCCCCTTTCCTTGGCCCTTTTAGAAAATATCTAGTAAATATTTTCCAACATAAAATATAATGAAATCGTTCTTTAAGGACATGCAACCATAATCCGTGATATTTTTGAATTGCCAAAAATTAATCCTTAATTACAATTGAATTCAAATAACAAACCTTAAGACACGAGCTCTCATAAATTCGTTTACCATTACGAAATCGTTCTTTTCGGACAATTGAATTCCATTGGCAAAGTGAATCCCTTCAAGCAAAGTTTCTGACTTTTTCAACTTAGGATCATACTTCATCAATCGACCAGAAGGCTCCCCCAATAGTTCTAACAGTCCGAAGTCGGCCCCTCCGTTCGTGCTTGAATCGGACCAATAAATATTTCCAGATTTGTCGATATCCAAATCATTAGGGAATTTTGGAATCTTACCATCAATCATCTCATTCAAAGATACCAACGTTTCAACAGAGCCTATGATTTTTTTCATTGTATTAGTCAATGTTTTTCATATTGAGGTTTAATTAGTTATATTACATTATAAAATTGTCGATAGTATTCCATAGTACCAGTATCAACATCAACTCGAAGAATGCCTTTATGAGCATCAGCAACGACCAATTTGCCTTGACCGTCAAATCTTATTCCCAAAGGCCGTCCACAATTTTTTTCATCCCAGTAACCTTCTTCACATTCCAACCAATTAAGCCACAATAAAATCATTGGTGTACCGATAAACCCAAGTGTTTCATGCGTTGAAATATTGCGTAAGAGGTACTCATCGATATATGTATCTCTTACTTGGAGTGTACTTACCACAATCCCCTCCTATTTTGGCCACCGTGGTCACCTTGCCGTTTTTAATTTTTAAGATCTCTCCAAATTTCACTCCAGTGAATATCTCATCTCCTCTTGCAGCGATAGATTCAGGGCCAATAGTTTCTCTGTCAACATTCAAGGGCTCAGCCTTGTCCAGAATTGAGTTAGGTGCTAGATTGCCTTCCAGATTCCTTGCAGGGGTAACACTGCGTTTATTAACCAACATGGAATTTATCAACAACAAAAAACGTGAAAGAGTCTTGTAAGATAATTAAACTCAATCGCTGAAATAGATTCTTACGAATAGGACTCAAATTTTATGTGGGGAGAAATGCCTGGTGCTACTAATATGACAAACACGACCGTAAATATGAATACGGCTAGATTTAAAAACCCTTTGAATAGGAATTTAAGTTCCATTGATCGCGTGGAAAGTTAAAGTGTAATTGAATTTATCCTATTCAGCTGAATTAAGCTTTAGAACTTTTAGCTCCAGAATAGACAGAGAATAATGTGACTTGATTACAGGCTATAGATTTAATTTAACTGGCTTCAATCAAACTTCAAAATTGTGCAGCTTCTCATTGGTCATGGTACATGCTACTCAACAGAAAAGTGTATGGAAGAAGAGCAAAACTGTTCGATTGATAGTCAAGTAGGCATAAGGTTTGATTCATACTAAATATCTTAGCTATATACTGCATCTGAATCATTCGTTCAACCTGTGACTAGCTTATTTGTCACCTGGCGCTGGATAAGAAATAAATTAGATTTTAATCGAGCTTAAATTGAATCTCGGGTAAAGTAAAATTTCCAGAATTCAAAACAGCAACCTTATCCCACATAGAGGTATAATATTCTTGATAATCTAGTTTAGTAGTATCCGGTCATTTTGACGTAACCTGATGAATGAACTATTTAGGTACGGGTCTTTGGAAGTTTAGTACTAAATATATGATGCCATAAAAGTAAATCAAGTGAACAATATTTTGTTTGCCAACTTTAACATACCGCTTCATAATGCTAATTGTATTGTATTGTATTGTATTTATTCAATCAAAACTTCCTTGCAGTTGCATGGCTAATATTATAGTATTGCCAGATTTCGAGAAACTTCAGCTCAGCAGTACCACCAATTGAGAGATTCAGATACAATTATGAAAAAAAACAAATCATAAAAATGTTTTACACAATTTTCCTTGCCGTTTGTAACCATCCACAATGTACATTGTGAGAACAATTTGACGGCCATAAGATGAGAAATTAGTAACCTGTTCGCCAGTGTTTGCCTACAATAGGTCCATCATACAAATTTTAATTTCATGCATGAATTATTATGCCATAATCTCAAAAGAAATGCTTTGCAATATAATACAATGTATGTATTTTAGTTATTTTTCGGTTAAAATTATTGCATTAGAAATTAAAACATCTTTTTATTTCATTGTTGAGGTTAAGGATGTTACAAATAGTATTCTGCAAGAAATCAAGTGCTTAGCAATAATGTATTTGATTTATGCGATGGGTTTATCTGCTTCATAACAGCTTGGATTTCGAAATTTAGAATTAATTCAAAAATTGATTCTTCTAGCCATCCGGATCGATTTTTAACAATAGGGCATATCTTAACAGTTGACAGTGGTAAATATTTTCTGATAAATTTTAAGATAATATTTATTTATTTATATTTATAGATCGGGTAGCATTATCATTGATACGTGGAGTTGTTTGTCAGTGCCAGTTGGTAGATGCAAAGATTTCTTTGAAACTATTGATTTGGGTTTATTATTTATGACCGAGTATCGAAACTGACGGTTTAAAATCTTTGGAATCGACTGCTCAACGGTTGCAACTTGAAACAAAAATTTGCATTTGAAAATAACGTCAAATTACTTATTGTATCTAAAATTCGTGGAAGATTTAAGCTTAGAGTGATTGGAGCTTGTTTTGTTAAATTTTTAATAAATTCTCAGGTTTATGGGCTAGGCGTTTCTGGATGAATTATTCATAAATGTTTTTTTCATAAGAACCCCTAGATTCTTTTTCAAGTATTATGAAGTAAATTACTAGGAAAATATATTTTGTATAACCACTCATCTATTATCACTGAAAATATCTTGGTTGTCTTAAATCTTGAAAAATTTTGGTTTTCTAATGCCAGCCAGATCGATCTATGTAAATAAATACAGTGTAAAAAGGATTTTAAAGTTTTTACTTGCGATTTGAAGTTCAAGCTCAAGTTTCTATTTCTCAATCGAAAAATTGAGCACACATCCATATAAATTTTCTATCCGTATAATATATCTCCATTGAATCTGAATTTTGGGTTTGCGTATGAAACCAAGTGCTATGTTATGTTTTTTTGTGGAAATCTCGATATGGCTCACAAGAAACTCTAAATTAAATGTGATTCAAGATCTGAACTAGTTTCACTATTTAGAATACAGAGTCTACTACACAGTAAGACCTCGGAAGTGATGAATATATTTCCTATGAATAAAGTGGGTAAGTACCATATTCAATATAGGAGGACTGAACTTGACATCTTTAAGGAAAAACATTATTATTATATTATTTACATATTTATATATTTATATTAATCAAGTTTAAGTTCGATTTAAGAGAGAGTCAATTTTATTTTAGATTTTTTGGGGACCCGGATATTTAATTAACCCCCGGGGAAAGAAAGAGTTGGTCGGTATAAGAATATTTGAATTGGCTAATTCTTACATCAATTGCAAGAAGTATTGCTTTGGTAAAATACAAGGACGAGGGAGCTGAATTAGCAGTATTAGATGTTCGGTTGTAATTAGTTGCTTAAATGCGTGTGCTATCATTGATTCATTTTTGAATGATTAATTGAGGTTTGACGAGACTATAGTTTAATTATTAAAGATTTGTTATCATCATACGAATGTTCAACAAAATTTTGCACAAAGAAACAACATTGTTTGACCAAAAGATGAAGCATTAAAAACTAAAATATCAAAACACGTTTCCGAGCTAAACATTTCTTGAAAAAATGAATGAATAAATTATGAGATTTAAACAACGACTACGCACATATTATTTGACGTAATCAAGCGATGCATGTATACTGATACGAATTCTGTATGATTCAAAGGTAAACCACAAATTTTCACGTAAAACAAACCTGAAATTCTAACTATGCATGTAATCTAGCCTTGAATTGTTGACCAAGTTCCTCGGATCTCTTAAATTTTTCCTTTACCCTGCGGTACCCAAATCTGGTTTACTGTATTTTATATATTATATCCAGTTTTTTCTCGATTGATATTGTAACCCTGCTTTAATTTTATTTTACCTACGTAGAACGAGACCCTAAAATCCCTAAATATGACTATCAAGTTTGTTATCCCAAATAGCAACTATCAACTTAAATCTTGTAAGTGCGTTGTACTGTTGAAATTTCGGAAGTATAATTTTATTTCCCAACCCATTTGGGAATGTATCTAATCTTGAATTTGTATGCACACGACAGTTTAGAAATGAATATAAAGTGGGCTAGCGAGAGAAACTAAATAAATATTTCGTACATCTTGTACGCAGACAGAAACGCCTCTTTGACGTAAATATATATCCCAGCATGATTGTCTTCGTCAATGGTATTAATGTTATAAAGATTTCAAAGTTGTAGAATGATACCTGTTATTGTAAAAGCTTCACAGACGTGCGATGCTAATTCAAGTAATACTAACGATACTGCAAAGAATCTGACTCATCTCATACTGTTGACTGTCATGCAGAAACAGATTCTGTCTGGTACAACAACAAAAAAAATTTTGTCCATGCTTCAATTACAACATTTATAATAACGTAGATAATCATTTATTGCAATTTACAATGATTCGATCAATGATTAGATTCGAAAAGTTGGGGGCATAAAATTGCATACTAATTTGGTTGAAACAATCACAAAATTTGCATAGTGGGTTACCATTGATTGTTTACAAAGGTACATGTATGAATATTTACGCATGAATGAATATATCTCTTCTTTTGGATTGAACATTTTGAGATAAGGAAGCCGATGCCGAAGCTTATATTGATGCTGATGTGAGGAACTAACAATTAACCTCTTTAGCAGGCCCCAATTCCGCAGTATTTATTTATCAATGACATGTTTTTTTCTGACATCTGTGATCGACCTCTTCTGATATGAGCTTGTCCTATACTACTGATTGAGAACATCGACACCATCGTATCATAATAATATCATGTATGACTTGATAGTTACTGCTAATGTTAATGTTCGTGATTTCTGACCTCCACAATCTTCCCCTAACTTCTTAACTCATTCTAGTACTATGTAAGAACAATGTTGCAGATCAAGTTGTAAAATGTGTTTATTCAGCAATCAGCAAAGTATAAATAACCTGAGCATAGTCAATTAATCCATGCCATATGCAAATGCAGGGAAAATTACCGAGACCTTCAAAAATAATGCACATTTACATGCATTCAAACAAAGTTTTAAATACGTGATAAACAGTTTCTGTACACCTTTCCCCGTCTAAAAATCCAGACGGGAAATGGGGAGTTTTACCAACCTTCAAAATACCTTCAATATGGGTTGCGTTTAAAATTGAATAATAAAATTCCAGCGACGTTTCAGTTCCAATATTGCAGTGTTAACAGCTAGAGGCAGAATTAACCTAATTTAGCAATTTAATAGGGAACGCAGAAAAACTGGTAAGATGAAGTTACTAAAGTTATTGACCTAGTGACATGTGACATGAAAAATCTGAGTAGATTTTGGGTGAAATAATTTTCTAAGGTCATACTAATCCAAGAAGATGCATTAATACGGATAAAAAATATGTTCCCAAGCCCCTGCCCTGCCTGACTCAACTTTGAATTATTTTTGGTTGTACTTTTTAGCCCGTTCGTTAGGGCTTATAGGATCATCGTTGTCTGTCCGTCTGTCCGTCTGTCTGTCTGTCCGTCCGTGTACCGCATAACTGACGAAATAGTTAACCTAGAGTCACCAAATTTTGCACACTGGTTTGTTGGGCTAAAGTAGGATTTAAGTTTGAAGATGGGCTATATAGGTTTAAATATTGACCCGTGGGGGTCAAATGACCGTAGTGGGTTTGTGATAACATGGGTTTAAAGCAACGAAACTTTGCGAACTGGTAGTTCGGATAATGTATTGTGCATTAGTCAAATATGGAATTCATAAACCCTATAAATTACCCGTGGGGGTCAATCATAGGGGGTTTTCTAA
>JAQFYM010001581.1:0-31623 GCA_034694785.1 Agrenia bidenticulata | reverse complement strand
GAATTTATTGTTACCTTTATAACTATAAAGCAATATTGTAGACTTCAAACAAATAAATAAAACATATTTAGTTACAATCATGAACTGGTGTTTCGAAAATGATTTCTGCTACAAATTTTGTATGCAGAGAAATACAATAATATTCGCGTCAGCAATCATTACATGGGTAGTTTATAAATTTAAGCAAGAAAGTAGGTTTACCGGTTGTAATTCTTCACAAAAACTTGTGTATACCATGTTTGATTGTAAAAATATCTAGTAAAATAGTCATCTTTACAAGCTGCCATTTCTTTTAACGATTAAAAACTAACATATGTGCAAGAAAGTTTCTTTATTTTTGTTACACAAAAAAATGTTGTGGTTTTTAGACCTAAATTCACACTATAAATTTTTTTAATTTTATCCGGTCTATATTTTACTATTTAAGAAAAAAAAACATTTACTTATAAATATAAACAATAACAGTTTACTAAGTCGATTAACCCGGCTTTTTTTTTATATTTACCTGTATTTAACCGTCTAAATTGGTGTTTTAAAGTTATAACTTTTTGCTTATAAATCTTTTGAGGGGCAATTTTTTGCCAACTTTTGCTAAAGAAAAATACAAAAGTATAGCGAAATCAAAAAATATTAAAAAAATAAGTTTAAAATATAATATTTGTATAAATTTATATTAGTAAACATTGCGCTAGAAAAAAAAAACAAGTATATGTTTTGATCGGGTAAGTATCGTCAAAGAAATATGATTTAAATGCAGCAAAAAAAAAGTATAGAAATTTTATTTTGTATATAGTGATAGCAGCTTTTTGCATAGTTACAACTTTCAGCATAATAAATCAAAATATTTTATTTAAGATTTTCAAGAAAGTTTTTTTAGACATGAGACGCTGCTTTTTCAATTAAAAAATAAAGCTTACTGCATTTTTGTGTTTACTTATTGTGTTTACATTCAAAATAAGTATATAATTTGTTTTATAAACATTTTACAATTATGCACTGTTGTTTTAAGACCCAAAATTATCTTAAAAAAAAGGAAAAAATTTTACTTTCCGCTTTTTAAATATTTTGATGTGTTATTACACACTATAATAATGCATTAACAATGCTTTTGTAAACACTTTTGTTCCGTTTAATATATAAATTGCATTTTTTTTTTTTTCGTTTCATAGGTCAACTATATATATTTTTATGTAAAATAAATAATTTAAATGCCAGCGTAGATGGCTTTTAATGCTTCATTAGATTGTATTGTCTATTATTTAATTTCAGTTCTAAATGAAGTCAAATATTTTCGGAACAGTTATTAAATTTTTAATATTCTAATACAATTATGGTTTGCTAAATTGGTATATACACAAAATTATTCCGTTACTAAAATACATGTTACCATATTTAAAATTAATGAGTTGTGTTTGCAATAACTATGTCAAACTATGTAAATTACTAGCATCGTTATATTTATTATATGTACAGATAAGTATTTAAATGCAAATAAAGATATACAAGCAATGCTTAAAGTACGTTTTTTTTATAAAGACAAATGTGTTATAAGACACTATATTACATTTTAATTGTCATTTTGCACCATTAAACAAGTAAAACCCGTACAAGCGGCTTTTTCTAGCAACATTTAAACTATAATTTTATACTAACTAGTAATTTTAGGGCATTTTGCATCCTGTATATGAGAATTCATATAAGCATATAATACATGATATTTTTATTAAGCAAAAATAAAAGCAGTATATGCGCCTAAAAAGTGTGAATTTTAAATTTACGTAATTTCATGACTTTTTTTTATACAATGAAAAAATTTGAATAATATTTAAAGGGTAAAAAAAAAATTCTAATTGTTTAAAATACTAATCTAAACTGTAAAAAGTACGTATTTTACTTTTTAATATACCTTTAATATATTTTGACATAATTAAAGACTTGATTTGCGTTTACGTACCAAAGATGTACCAATATTGTTTAGTAAGTTTGTATTAAAACCGTTTGTATTTATCGGGAAAAAGCGAAAAGCATCCGCTCTTGGCTGTGGTGTATAGGGGCTAGTTTGATTATTTTGTTGTAATAAGAACAATTTAAGGTTACGAAAAAAATACTTGCAAGGTTTTCTTTTTTTAAAAAATGTAAATATAACTTCATTACAAAAGTCTTAAAGGCAGGCTTCTTTTTGATAGTAAATTTAATAGTCGTATAATTCTCTTATAAAATAAGCATTTTTTAGTTGGGCGATTGAATATAATCTGTGTCTAAACTGTCAAAAAATGTTTATAAGCATATGATATTATTTTTATAGCTGCTGTGTTTATTATTAACCTTTTTTATATACTGAAATACACACTAAAAATTGCGTCTTCTTATCACAGATGAGTATTTTTTATACGTAAGCCTTAAGGGTATATGTATTGTCAAAATATGTTTTTAAAGTATAGCAACACGGTAACCGTGTTTTTACAAACAAGTATACACATTATTTGTATTTATCAAAACATAAAATATTTTTTAACATTTATAAGATGTATTAGAATTCTAAAAGACTTAACCTTTAGCACGCTATATTTTTTCGATTGTAACGCAGTTGATTTGTTTACCGTGATTTGAGCAAAGAATCGCATCCTTTTTTTTTATTTATGCAAGAGCTTATGGCCTGGAAAATACACTTATAAGATAACAAAAAGTATAACTTTTATTCATGTAAAAAAAGTTTGTTATAAAAAAAAATTGCAAATCTATGCATGAAACCAATATTGCAATATAAATTGTCATTTTCATCGTAATATAAACTGAGTGTATATTCTTAAATAAGATTGTTGAATGTTTTTTTTATATGAAGTCTTTAGTGAATTTTACAGCTTTGAATTTTATTCTTTTATTTAAGTAAGTTTTGCTGAAATTTTCTCTAATACTTAAGCTTGCTAAGGTGCATATTTTTGTGAATTTTGCCATTAACTCTTTGAGATACATAATACGCAAAATTTTTTGTTTAAAATGACGCGATATCGCGTCATTTGACAAAAACTAAATTTTACGCTAGACTAGGTTTTTAGGTCTAAAAAAGCAAAAATAACAAAAAAAAATAAAAAGTTTCTTGAATAATATAAAATCTTCTTTGATTGTTTTAATGCATTTTTGCGACTTTTTCTTTGCAAAAAAAGTGAAAAATTTAAAAAATTCGATTTTTCAATGTACGAATATAAATGAAATACTTTTACAACAAAAATCCATATGACGCGATATCGCGTCATTGTAGCGCCAAAAGTTAAAAGCTACGGTTTTTGATCTTTACATAAATTAAATATGCTTTCTGCAATACAAAGATATTATTGTGTCATAATATATAAAATAAGTCAAAGAATACTTGTAAAAATAAAAAAAGTAAATCTCAAAAAGTGCTCCTTTAATTTGTGCAAGAAAATGATATGTAAAATTATTTCATTTTTCAAAACATTAATATATTGAAAGTCTTATTTAAGTAGGATCACTTTTTTACAAAAAAAAATTGCTATAAACCGTTAATATATAAATTTTCTCTTTAATACGTTAATTTTAGATTTGTCCCAAAATCCGAATTTTTTTCTTAGAAAAGGAGCATTTTTCTTTCGAATTGGCACAATTATGGATCTAGGTGATTTTCCCAAAATAAAGAGGTCTGCTTTTTAAACTTGCGTTAAGTGTATGTTTTGTTTGCTTATTTTAAAGTCAGCCTTTGTCTGCCACTAACATTGCTTTATACTTAAAATTTAGTAAAATCAAGGTTTTCTATTGCTGTCTGTATCGCCAAAATATACAAATTAGTTCTTTGCCATTATAATCATATTGGTTACCTTACTGAATGTAAAGTAATTGACTGCACGATTTACGCTATTATAATTGTTGCGTTTAATTATATTTTTACAAAAACAGTTACAAATAGTCACGAAAACATAAATCTTATACATAAAAAAAAGTTGTATGCGTTACACTTTTTTATTTTTTCTTCAAGTTTTTTCCAGATATTTTTGTTTTTAAAAAGCTTTTTTTTTTAACACCTAGAAATATTGTTGTATGAAAATATAAGAAACTTTTATACCACCAAAAAGACAATTTTTATAATTATAATTTCGTACTAAAGGTGTTTTTTCTAATTTAACAAAGTTGTTAGTTGCTAAGTGATTAAATATTGTAGTAAAATAGTTTTGATTTCTTCTGTGTTGTTGAAAAAGTCATTTATGCTCGATAGTAAATTCCCCCATGGAAAATACCCGGTATTAAAAAAAAAACTTCATAAAGTTTTAAGTATTCAATATAAAAAATTGGCCGCATTTGCTCTTGTTTTTTTAAGCATATTTTTTTGTTATTTATAAAAACTAAAACACTCTCGTACCAATCTAATAAAAAAGCTGTACTTATTAAATAAATTTATTTAAGTGAACCTATTTTTTCGTGACACAAGTTTGCATGTCTATATCCAGTTAAAGGATTTAACAGTACATTCGTTTATAAACACAAAAAAGTTGTTTAAAACATAGTTGCTATTAGTAACTAGAAAATTTATGTAAAAAAACATTTATTAGCTTTGAAAAGTATTCAGGCTTCTTAAAACATGTATACCTAGAACTAGCGTTTTATATTTATTTATTCATTTAACAACATTGAAAAAAAGTTATACGTAACAATAATAAACGAAATTAGCCAATATGTAGTGTTCTTCCGGTTGGGGTATAAGATTAATAAAATAATAGTCTAAGGCAGGGTTTCTAAAAAATATAACATCAAGGGCCTAATAATGTTGAAAACGGGCTACTAGAAATAATAGATTAGAAAAAAATGTATAAATACTAAAAATACTGTGAAACACTGGTTAATGCATTATAATTTAGTTTATTAAATTATTATTATTGATGCTCAAAATGTTATGCAATTTTAGTTGATGTGTACTGAGTGCTACTCTTATAACATTTGAGACGCATTTTCTGTTTTTTGCCTTTGTGCTATTACTTAGAAAAGAGGACAATGCTGACACACATATATGTGGTCGGAAAAAATAGTAAAAAGCCTGCAATGCGACGCAAGCGATTTCTAGGTATTGACAAAGTTGAGTAATTCAAAAAATAAAAAAATCCATGGCCTCAAATTGCATTTTCATGTTTATATCCCTTCGCAACGTTTTAAAGTCTCAATTTTTTTTTCTGACCTACAAAATCTTCCTAATTAAATAGAAAAGGATATCGAATCAAAAGTTGTTTTTTTTTGGTTAAATTCCTGTAAAAATAAACTACAAATGCATGAATACTCCCGTTTAAATATACTTAAATATGTGTCAGTAACAGGTTCTCGGTATTTGCGTTGCTATAGTATAGACCTTAATGAGATTTTCAAAATTTGCGTATTTTCGCGCCCCCTTCCTTGATTTTTAATTGAAATGTGTCCCTTTTAAATGCACCTATTCTTTCCTATGCAGTTATTATGTTTAAATCATTCCCTTGGTTTAAAATATTTTTTGACATCATCTTATTGAAAAAATCAGTGATACACGCCGTTTGTTACATAAAGAAAAGTGCAACAAATTTTATAGCGTATTTTTGTTTGTTTTTTGCGTTTAATATATAAATTTCTTCTTTACAACTTAACATGCGTGACAAAGCAGTCCCACGCGACAACAAACTGAAAACAGAGTAGAAAATAAATGCATTATATTAAGGTTGGCTTTCGTAACTAGTTTTTTTATCACTATATTATTCAGTGCACTATTTCTGATAAAATTAACTACCTTAATACATATTTACAAAACATATTTATAAAACTCTGGTACATATTTTGCAACCTGAGCTTGTCCGTTTAATATGCAGTGGGCTGTACGCAGCTCTTGTATTTTCGTTTTTGTAAAGATGATTACCTACAGAAGTTTCCTAACATCGCAGACGCCCCGTCAGTACAAACACTTCCTATTATTGAAAAAGAAAAAGAATTACTATAGAAAAAATCAAATAAAGGATAAACGACTTCAGCTTCTATAAGTGGTGTTGCAAGTTTATTTACATAAACGACAATTATGACTAATTTCACCATCGTAAAAATATCTTACGTAAGCCATTGATTGACAGCATGATTTACATCTATTGATTCATCTATATAGATCCCTTTTTTAAATGGACTGCTTTTACGCTGGGATACAATTGTCGGTACAGGGTATTACTTATTATCTGCACCTTTCTTCGTATCGTGATATTTAAAGATGGGATTTGGCAAATTTAAATGCTTAAACAAGGTCCAAGAAGTTGCTGGGTATCACTATGTGTTACTGGATGGATAAATATTTCTGCTGTAGTGTATGTTGTTTTTTTAGGTGTCAAATGTCGGGCAATTATATATGCACAATGTGCAATGGGGTGCACTAATTATGGCTGGCAAAGCATGTGTGGATTTGATTCCAGTAAGTAAGAAAGTAAATTTTATGCTGCACAAATATTTAGATACACCATCTTGCTTACCTATATCCTTCTTTGACACTTTTAAAAATGAAATGACAATTTAAACTTCCTCATAGAGCGATTAGTAAGTGTTAATAGACATACAATACGCAGAAAACCACTATGATTGTCAGTATTGGTTTTGTAATTTTACTTATAATCAGCATATTTCTTCTTTTTTTCTGTTTATTTTGTAAGGGACGTACTTGGATTTTGTTGTGACATAAGAGATAGATAAAATTCGAAAATAGTAAAAATCTCTATTTATGAGCATATAAGTATCTAAGCAAAAAATGAAACACTTTATCAAATTATACAAGCTTTTTCTTTTAATTTTTTTAGGGTCATTTGTATTTTTTTTACGCCATTTCTGGTCTAAAAAAACCACTTTTAAGAACCCTTTGTCTAAACCTACACCTAAAATCAAAAAATGATTTTTATAGCTGGACAATATCTTGTTTACACCTTTTTATAGCTAGACAATATCTTGTTTACACCTTTTAAGTATTTACATAAATTTAATACAGCCAAAAACTATGTAGCGAGAAAAAATGGTTTGCTGATAATATATGAGGAATACTTCCTTTAGCCATCCAATTATCTGTTTTTAGGTTACTTCATTTTATCTTATCTTGTTTTATATTGTGTTTTATTTTACTAAAAAGGATTGATCGATATCCTATAAAACCAAAAATACATGGTACGTTTTTGCTTTTTACATATAGCAAATTTTGTTAAAAGAGCAAACTTAAAGTTTTTATGTAGAAAGTTTATTGTTTTTTGGTATCTACAAATACAAAAGTCAATTAAGGCCTTAATATAGTGTTTTAAATTACATTGACACAAAAATATTGTAAATTTAGAAGATTATAGGGTTCTTTTTTTCCCCATTTATACATACATATTAAGTTTAAACAGGTAAATGTTTTAGATCACTTGATAAATTAGAAAAAAAGATTCTTTTAAGTACATCCCTGTGATTTGTTTCATAAAAGACCAAATACTTCTCTGACCTATTAAAAATCACACTCTTTTTTTAAATATTTGTTCCAACCCCATTATATTTCTTTATAAAGGTTTTTACTTTTAAATTCATGAAATTTGCAATATATATCTACATAGAAAACGTTTACATAGAACTCTTTGCGTTAAAATATTCCGTAAAACAATTCGATTGGGACGATGAACACAAAACAACCTTTGAACCCTTTCGCTCTCTTGAATTTTTTCCTACTTTTCAAATGAAAAGATTTTAAATAATTCAAAAAAAAGACAACGTATAAATATATTTACAAAAGGCCTTATATACAAGCAAACTTTTGGTTTACTGTAATAACACATTTTGTATTACACGTAACACATAGGATCGGGGGTTTACGTTTTAGTTTTGATGTTTGGAAAGTTAGAATAAATCGTCATTTTATTTTTGTTTTGTTATGCTAAGGCAGATAAAAGACCATTTTTTTCAATTTGGTGCTACAAAAAGAAAGATATATATTGTACTTTTTAATTTTCGTGCCAAAAAATACGAAATATATCGTCGAAAACTATAAAGGGCGTGAACACTAAAAGTGTTTTTGATTTTGGCTGTTGTAGTTTAATCTTTTATTGCGTTGTTCAATTAATTTTTTTAAAGATACAATGCATTAAGAGACAATGCATGAAGAGACGAATTTAATAAAAATTTTCATATTGCACATAAAGCATAATATTGTTAAAACAACGAACAAAGTGTCTTATATTTTAATTATACGCAATGTATATAATTATCTAAAACCGTTACAAGGGGTATCCATACTCTCTTATTAAAGAATAAACAATTAGAAAGTAAAATTTCCAAAAAAAATTATAAAACAGAGTTTTCGGAGGCAAAATGTACAAAATTAACAAAGTTAAATCCTTGTATAAAATTGAATAAAATATAAGTATTTCTAGTATAGTAAAATATAAAGAAAACGAAAAAAAAAAAAGAAAAAATACACCAAATGAATGGACACATAATCGGTTGAAATTCAAATTATGCATAATAAAAACTTTTATGCAGTTTTTTTACGTTATTTTTCTATTGTAATGTTTTTGTTAGGAAAAAAAATATATATTAAAGTAAAAAAAAATTAGTACAAATATATGTTTTTAGGTTTTTTTAACAATATCACAACATAATATATGAGCCCTCACAAAAAAAGAAAATATGGTTTGGTTATCCTCTGAAAAAATTATATAATATATAAAAATGGACATAAATAAATATTGAGGGGACGTTCGGAACATTTTCCATTAGAAATTTTTATTCTATTTGGCCGATAGAAAAAAAAAATGTCCAAGGGAGCTTACCTTGGTCATAAATATTTCCAATGGAAAAAATCTTTACACGTGAAAATCAATATTGAATATAAAAAAATCTAATGAATTTTTTTCCAATGGAATTTTTTCCCCTTAATTTGGGCTGAAAAATTACAATGGAAAATTTTCCGAACGCCCCCTAAATTTTTTTTAAAGTGGTAAAAGTTTTTTTCCGTAAAAACAAACGCGATTTGTCGTGAAAAATTTGTAGCAATATTATTAGGGCAAATCATCTGCATTAGTAATTTTATAAATGCATATTTTTTACCTAAAGCATTTTTTTGCATAAATGCAAAATAAAAATGCATTTGACGTAATATAATTACTATTAGAATAGACAAATACTTTTAAATGTTCAGCGAAAAAAAATTGAAATATATTAACTTATTATATTGATAATTTAAACCTTGCTTTAAACGGTATTTTTGCGATTTGAATTTTATGTTTGCATATTTTGCATGTTTACGTCAAGGCTGCATATTTTTGCATTATTTTTTTGCATTATTTTTTCACCTTTTTTATTGTCTTTTAAAATGGTAAAATATGTCTTTATTTGATTTTGGCAAAATTATCTTTTAAAACGTAAGAGATCTATTGTACCTAAAAAAGCATTTTAAACTCCTGGTAGAAAATGAAAAAGACTGTGCGTTCAATAATTTATGATTTCTATAGTCGTCAAGAAAAAAATCATGAAACTTTAAGTATTATGTAGTCAATAAAACTAAAATCTTTTATTACTGAACATGTTCTATATATAAACTTTATTCATTCATTTTTTACGATGAAGGTCTAATATATCTTAAATAGATAATTTCATTTTTTCAAAACACAAAAAACTATAAATTTAAAAAATATTAATATCACTGCTTAAAATTATTTTGACCGTTTTTTTTTCTCTGAAATAAATATATTTCATTGCCGGTTAGGATTTTATTTCAAAAAGCCCGCATAGGGGGTCAAAACGTTTAAATTGATAGTTAACCCGATCGAAATTCATATTTAAAAGTAAATATCTATTCTTAAAAACAAATACATAAATTGCTTTGTTTGATATTTTTTGACGATTTCTGGGGTTCTTAGAACTATAATTTACCACTTGTAAATAGATGCATCATAAAATATTCTTTGACTAGTATAATGAGATTGCATTATGATTCAAACGGAAAACTTGTTTTAGACGTTTTTTGATTATTAGATGGTTTATACAATTTTTTTTTACTCGCAATAAATCAAATGATTAATAATTCTCATGGTTTTCATCTAAATCAACCGTATAAATATCAAACTCACATTTTAATATACAACTACGTGTGATTTTTGACTGTTTTAGGAGTACCGTATGTTACCGATAATAACAAAATAATTTTTGATCTCTGCTGGAGGAAAGAAGGGAAGAAAACTGCCGAAAATAACAAAGTGCGAAAATTGAAATTAGGAATTAAATACTATTATCTAACAAATAAACATTTATTAATTGCCCGTCTGGCAATCCTCATCTCCTACTATACTTTATATTGCTACAAATGATATTTCCAATTGTTTGTGGGCTTATTTTATCATAGAATTTTGATTTTATTCCACAAACAATTCCTACCAAGATACTAATGGTCAAATATCTAAAACGTCTTCATCAAAAAGCCACATAGTAAGCATTTTTCTCATAAAACTTTTAATCGGGCTATTTATCCCTGTTTGTAAAAGAACAGTATAAACTGGTGGAACAAAGTAAATTATGCAATTTGAGTTTATATCTATAAAATAAGTGTAAATATTTATAAAATATCAAAATCGATCGATTTATTTATATTTTAATAAATTATATTAGGTTTTATTTAATTTAACTATACTTTTTGTTATTATCGGTAAGTTCATTTTCTTCTACTTGAATTATTCTCTACCAATAATAAGAAACTTTTTATTTTACCCTTTTGTTATTATCGGTAACATACGGTATATCAATAATTCATACCACATATTTTCTATCGCCTTTAACCCATATATTATTAAAAATAAATTTAAAATCCCCTTCAGAGAATGCCCAAATATATCGGTAAGGAGATAATATCTTCATGCTGCGAATTCCTTAGTGTTTTGCGCCTAATCAGGTGTAATCCACAACATGCGGCTATACTTTTAAAGCAGCTTAGTGAAAATTTCAAGCATCTTGTTCATCGCATAAAGATACTAAATAATTTGGCAATACTAGCAAAGATTAAACTGCACCCTATAGAAGCCACAAGAGAGAATGTTATCAATGAACCATATACAAATATAAAATATTCACGTGAAAATGATGACCAATTAAATATAGAAACTTTTGAAAACACCGATCATCCTGAATTTAGCCATATTTATGACGAGAAGACAAAAACCGTGAAGCATGTTCTTAGTATTGATAATTTATTCGGTGTATCAGTCCAGACCCCGACTGATATAAATACAAATAATGAAATATCTTTATATTGCGATGAAAAATCTGAAGTTAATCTCGTATTCCACAGAAAATTAGGGCTGCTCAGTTTAAACTATTACACGCCAATGATTGGACATTTGGCAATAAAGGAATGCCGCGGAATACCTATTAACGAGCAGATTGAACATTTAGAAAACTTTTTAGGATTGTATTGGGATATAAAATCAAGAAAATGTGACACATGTCTATTATTTACAAATGGAAATGGAGAGATACCACTCATAAGGCAAATTGAAGGTGATTATACTGCAGCTTACCACATTAGTTGTGGACAAAAATAAATTCATGATTCGGTAGAGAAAATTTTAGGCCTGATGAATAAAATAATATAACATCAAACGCGATATTATATGGAATATTATATTTTTTGAAATCATATGTAATTGTTCTTAAAGCGGAATATGTAAATTAATAACCTAGCGGGTATTCATTGTGGCAAAAAACTGAAATATTATAAAGTCATCATATAAACAAGCTCATAATAAAATCGGTATTTTCCTGTGATTCGTTCAGGTAATACTTGCTCTTAAATCCCTATAGGGATTTGCAAGCCTCTTCTTAATTTAGGCAAGGAAAAATAAATTAAAAACACTAAATATATAGTAAAGTTATAAAATTTAATTTACCGATTACAGGCCATTACAAATAGACGTTTATAACAGAACATGTGCAGTGGCGTACCCAGGGGGAATGCCCCCCATAGACCAAAAGTTCACGCCTGAATTGAAGGGGTGTAGGTCTTTTTTGAGGCGTAAAAATACTTTAAAAAACTATTTTACAAAAAATTTGCATTTTTTAAGGTTTTTTAGAATTTTTAATTAAATATAAATATTTTTGTTGTTTTAGGCAATTTTTTTTTTTGCCCCACCCAAAAACAAATCCTGGGTACGCCCCTGAGCACGTGCTTTTCACAAAATTTAATAAAGTGTATTCAAGTACTCCAAAGTAAGTTTTTTTTCTTTTTAAATATCACTTGGATAAATATTATTTCCAACGCAAGCATGTAACTTTGTTTTATAATATGAACAATGAATATTATTAATTTAAACTACTTTAATATGCTCAAATACATTATACTTATAGTCATTCATTCATTCATTCATTCATTCATTCATTTGTTTTTAGTTTTAAATCTGCTCGCCCTAATTAAGAAGAGGCTTCGAAATTCCTTTAGGTCGCGCGAATTTTAAAAATTGTACCCGTACGAAAATGTCATAAGTTGATATAGTTTTTAATAAAATTGATCGGTAAACACAAAAAAAAATGAGATGTTTAAACGATTTTATGTGTATTAAAGGTATTACTACTTCTATGTGGCCCTTCTATGAGTTGAGTGCCCCTCTACGAGTGGGGGATGAAAATGTGCATGTAACTGTAAACGTATAAACAATAAACAAAAGTGAAATGCACCAAAAAAAAGTGATATCTGTGCAGGGGCGGATTTACATCTTCGGGGGCCCGGGGGCACTTTGTTTTTCTGGGGCCCTCTTTTTATCTTTTTAAATTTTTTAAATGGTAGACAGTAATCCATTCAAAATTTCTATAGCTATATATGCTCTATTTAAATTTTTTGTTTGGCTTTATTAGTCTGCAAAAAAAAATTTCGTGTTTTTTGGCGTATATTCATTATATTTTTTAAATGTAAAAAACATAAAATTTTGCAAAAGTATACATAGAATCCAAAGAACATAAAGGTATTACACACCAAAAAAATTTAGTTTTTAACAATTTTGGCTTAATATATGTGCAGATAAACTATAAACTTAGTAAAATTATGTACATTTTAAGACAATTTTTGTTTTTTCATACAAAATTTCATACGATTCATTTCCTATTTTGTCTATACAAAAAAAACTAAAATAAAAAAAAACCGTGATTAAATACCAAGCTTACTACATAATCGTCAAACTTACCTTACAGTAAAATTTAAAAAAAAACTTGGACGCAATTTCTACTATAAAAACTATAAAAAGGCAGGTAATTTGTTTTTCAATAGTGACATAGTATACTTTAAACAAAAAAATGAAGAAAGTCAAGAAAAATTGAACATGAACATGTTTTATCATATATTTCAAAAATTATCTCATAAGATAAAGCGTTTTCTATAAGCACAATTCTAACTGTCATGAAAAAGAAAGTTCTTTCTATTTAAGCGCTAAACCGAGCTTAATTATAAGCAAAAAACGTATGATTTATTTGTTTTATGGTTTTGAAATTGCAAAGAGGTACACATGGAATAAATAATTGTAGTGAGCAAACTTGCAAGAATCCCAGTAACCAAGTCGCTTTTACTAAATCTACACTTAAAACATACCTTATTGTTTTGCAACAATGTACTATAGAACAAAACTCAATCCTGCAGTTTCTTATAAAAAACATGAAACATTTATTTTTCGTTTAATTTTTTTGTTTGTCGTAATTTCGGATGTTGTAAAAATAAGTGTAAAAAAATAGTTGTTTATGAGAAATTATGCAAAACTTTGTTAAATTTCCATATTTTACAGTGAGTAGTATAAAATATACATTTTTTTACTATACAAGTTAAAAAAGTTTTTCAAAAAAATATCTTTCATATTGATCATATAGATTTGCGAAATTTGCTTTTATAAATACATAAAAAACAAAACCCAAATAAATTTAGATGCTTTTGTATTAATTTTTTTTTTTGATAGAAAAATATTATTTTTGTACTTGCATAAACTAGTTCGTAAAATCTTTTTTTACAAAAATAAGTCTTAATTATATATGTGTTTGGGGGCCCCCTAAGCCGGGGGCCCTGGTGCCTATGCCCCCTGGGCACCCCCCTAAATCTGTCCATGTATCTGTGCTCTAGTACAGTACAAAATTTACAATTTCGGACTTCAAAAAAATAAAAAGGTCGAACTTAAGAATATTTATATTCCATAAGTACACGAAAAACACCGTAAAAAGGGTAATTTTGTCTTAATTTATATTCAAATAAATATTTTATGTTTGATTTTTTTATAATTCCATCCCATACTTGTAGAGGGGCACCCAAATCATAGATGGGGACCCAAAAGATGAAGTGCCGTTCATAATCAATCAAACTATAACAAAGTGAAAATTATAGAATAAAAAAAAAAGAAAAAAAACAATTATATATTAAAAAGGTATTTTTAAATTGAAACCAAAAAAGCAAATAGTAAAACCATACTATTTTTTTTTCTAAAGATATCACTAAAAGGGATTATCAGTAAGCTAAACATCACAAAACACAATTTTAAAAAAGAAAAATTGTACCAGTGGACAGACGCGTGTTAAGCAACAGGCTTATTCATATATAGAAGAAAAAGATATTCTTTAATGTACCTAATAATTTAAAATGGATTTTATTATAACTTGATATTATAACCAGGCCTGATTAAATTTGGATTTTTTATAAAATCCGAGAAATTTAAAAGTAAGACAATTCTTTTTTTCGGATTCTAGATTTTACGGCACCCTTTACATAGAACCGTATGTTTTTAAGGCTGAAAATTATTTTTTTTATGACAGTGGTTACTATGCAAAAGCTATTCAAATATTTTTATTTTACAGAAAAATTGTAAAAATTAAGTTTGATATACTTCTAAGGCTCCAAAAAAGGGGCTCTTAAATAATGGCCCTACTTTTAAGGCTATAATGTAAAAAATATTTTTTCGTTATTTTTACTATTTTACAGCAATTTTGCACATTAAATTACAGTACGTTACACAAAAATAAAATATATTTTTATATAAAACTAAAAAAACTGCATGCGCGTGTCATTACTTGGAAGGAATTGTGGATTTTTTTTGATTATTAATTAAAATTGGGGTTAAGTAAAAAAAAATTGTAATTTTCGCAAAAATACTTAAATAATAGGACGGCAAATTATAGGTAATGGATTATTGCTAAGGATGAAGGTATCCTGTTTTCTTTTATAGATAATTTACAACTTAATAAAACATAAATACTTGTATATCCAACAATAAGCCACTTTAAACTGATAAAACCTAATATATGTGCTCTTCAATTGTAATTCGACTTTCCTGTAATTTTTCTTACTATATAAGCACTATAGTATAAAAAAATTGCAATCTGCTGGATTTTTTGCACAAATATTTTTGCAAAATTAACTAGTTGTACAATAATCTATCAATGTGTTTCCTAAGCAGTGATTTTAATTTGTTATTGGTCTAGTAAAAAAAAACACACGTTGACAAAAAAACAAAAAAAATCAAAAAAAAAACAAAAAAAAAATGACATATTTTTCCAAATGGCCATTGGCGACCGGAATTTTTAAGTGATTCGGGTGATCAAACAAAAAATATTCAAAAAAACAACTTTTGGAATATAATAAAGTTAGGCTTTATTTCAAATAACATTCATTATTGGTTTTTCTTTTATTTTAGACCTGAAAAAAACTGAGTATGCTATTATTTTGTTTTTCAACATATTTATACTTACAAACAAATTACGGTCTCTATTTGCCATTATAGATGTTTTTATTTTTTCCTATATTCTCTCTACTTTATTCGAAACCCCTGCAAACTTGTAAAAAATAAAAGAGTTAGTCATCAACCTAAGATTTCAGTATTGTTGTAAATGCATTTTAATTTGTAATATGTATGTTTTATTTTTTTGTGTGCAATTTTCAAATTTTTAAACCCTTTTTTGGATTTTAACTCCAAAAATATATTCCAGTATATAATATCAGAATGCTTAGAATAGACTTACTATATTTATAAATAAAACAGAATCATTTTTAATGGTGATATTCTATGCAAATAAAATTTGAGGTGTACTCCCTATCAAATTGTATACTCAAACTCACAACGTGGTAGTATATAATAGGCACGAAATAAAGGCGTGTCCCAAAAAAAATCTTTATAGATATTTTCTCTGATAAGATATCCTGAAAAATCCCTATAGAGATTCTCACCAGAGAGACTTTTTTTTTCTGTCCCAAAAGTAACAAATCTCCATAGAGAATCCCCGGCAAAAAAAACCCATAAAGACCTCTATGAATAAAAAAAAATAGACATGAAAATTCTTTTAGGAATAAATTTAGGTAATACAAATACAGTGACAAATTTTACGAATATAAAATAAAAAAATAAAAAATAAATTTTTTAGTAGGTGTCCCAAAAAAATCTCTATAGAGATTTCTTCATAAAGAATTCTCTATAGAAAAAATCTCTAAAAAGATAATTTTAAGACACGCCTTAAGATGATTATTTGTCAATTTGGAGTAAAATTTAAATTACAGTCTTTCCATGGATTATGAAATTGTAAGTACCAAAAATTAAAAAAAAAAGTGTAAGAAAGCAGCAAATACTCGCTTTTGATAATCTTCAATCACATATAACATACTAATTTCATTCATTTTATGTAATATACTATACACTTTAAATTTATAATAGTTTATCTTCATTAAAAAACTTAAAAAAAGAATTTTAAAATTTTTATAGGAATTGAGTCACGTCTTTAATGTTTTTGACATGTAAATCACAAATTTACAGCTTTTTGTGTACAAAATTAATTAAAAACTCCGATGGAGTATTTTATAAAGTATAAATTTAATTTTGCGCGCAGATCCGTCAACATGTTAATCTTGGATATATATTCGCACTTTAAAATCGGCCATATTTAGTAAATTACATATCTTACTAAACAAAAACAGACTTAGGGGGCGTTCCATTTTTTTCACCATAGTGATTTATTATAGCGAAGAATCAAGGTAGTGATTTTTTGTAGGTACTTATTTTTTCTAAACTGTTCCAAAAAATTCACTATGGTGATAAATTTACTATAGTGGCTCACCACATAGAAATTTCCCTATAGTGAAATGATGGCTTTAAAAAAAACTGAAACATGTTTTAATTTTCACTATAGTGAATAAATTCTCTATGTGGAACAAGTTTTTTTTTCACCATAGTGAATAGACCGACCCTCCTTTTAGGGCAATTGTTACACTATAGTGAGCCAATGGAACGACCTCTTATATATCATCGAGATGTTATCAATTAAAACTCAATCTTATGCATGGTCCTAAAGAATGGTTTAACAATAAAAGGTATATCAACCCGGGAATAAAACAGATCTACATAAAAAAGATAACAGCCCATTTTATACTAAAATAATATTGAAAATATAGCTATTTTTCGTAGAAAAACAACCCAATAAGTGCAAAATATATATTCTACACAACTTACTACAAAATTCAGAATGTGAATATTTTGATTTGTTTGCTGTGACAAAAACATCGTACACTGGTAACCTTTTTTTGTGTTTATTTTAAAAATACCCTAAATGCGCACTTTTTGTGGCGTTTTTTACGCAAACTAAATATTTTCGTATTTTTGAAGTATTTGATATTAATAAAAGCAAATCAATCCACATATTTATATCTAGAATAATGGTAACCGCTTTTAGGTAACAACCCGAAAATGATTAGTAAAATTACCAGTTTATGTAAAAACCAGTCACTGGCGTTTTTAATATTTTTCTGTTAAGGTTTTGGTCCGTAAACTGGATATAGCGTAAACAATGTCACTGAATCTAATTAAAACTAATATAAGTGCGTAAAGACTTAATTTTGAAAATTCAAGATCGACATTTTCATTGCCAGATTTTACGATTTGACTGTGCAAACATATATTATAAAACCATAAATTTTATTTTTATTGCAATCTACAGAAATTGTATATGAATTTTATATAATGAAAATTTTACTTGCACAAAAAACGTAAAAAATAAAAAAATAAAAAAGTAATATTAAAATATATTACTGGGCAATGCAAAAATTAACCCGAGTCTAATAAAACTGCCCCTTGTATAATCGATTTTCATTATATGCTAAATTTACTCTTATGAAAGCTTTAATGTTATTTCGCGACAATTAGACAAAAAAGGTTAAATATAAGTATTTAATTTTAAAATACTGACGTAAATAGATCCAATGCTGCAAAATCTCTTTTTTTTTTGACATACGCCTCATAATGACGCGTTTATAACCGACTGCAAAAATATATACAACTTGATCTTATAAATTATGTAAACTCTGTAAGTGGCAAGAAAAAAGTTGGTACAATTGCTAAAAAAAAACGTCTATGAACGTTCTTTTGCAAATTAAAAGATTATGGCATTAAGAACTTAAACATATTAATTGCTTTTTAAGTGTTGTATGACTGTAAAGTAGAGAATGTAAATATATAGATTCCATATAAGCATTTACAGAATATTGGTTTAAGCGTTTATGATTTTGAAAAAAAATCAAATTTTCTGTTTTTGCAAATTTAACTATGTTTTTTAGGAAAATAATAAAAAAAATGTTTACAGCTTTTTGCAAAAAAAAGGTTTATAGACGTCGTTGTCACCCTAGGGGTTAATAAAAGTCCTTTTTCTAACTTTGATATTAGCAGAGGTTTTCGAAAACTACAAGCCATATACCATTATGGCAATATTTTCTCCTTACATTATGGGGTAAAATTTTTGCCATAATTATATAACGCCGTGTAGTTTTCATGTTCTTTGTATAGTATTTTTAGTTTTATATATAAAATATAAAATATAAATACATATATGTATATCAGGGGCGTATGTAGGAATTTGGGAAGGAGGGGCTGTCTGTATTTTCATGGTCATAAAACGCTTATAAACATAATTTTTATCTAAAAATATGTTAATTGTGTATTTTTGTAAAAATTGCGATTTTAATTTTATACATCAAATTTTGTTTTTTATAAAATTGAATGCACCAAAAAGACCCAACTTGAATTCAAGCGCGAAAATTTTTTAGGAATGAGGTTCTGTCCCACCCTAGCTACGCCACTGATGTATTTGTATATTAAAAATGCAATCCCTTTAAAATTTTTGTTTAAAGGGAATATTCACGTCATTTATAGCCCAAAACGGAATTTTATATATGCCTTTTAAATGTTATATTTAGTTGTGGTAAAATATGTTTGTGCTACATACCATTATTGCATACATTTTATGTTATATATAGTATATTCGAATTTTGAAGCGAGGCTCTGTAGCTACATCCAAGGTCAATTTTTGTACGAAAAAAATTAGTAATAAACAAAAAAATAATAACCAATAATGGGTGATTCTTTTTACATCATAAATAAACGTTCGCAGTATGCATCAATTATCAATATTGAACTTATTAATATTTTGAAAATATCATTAATGCAAAAATGTATTTTCAACGAATTTTTGCAGTTTGATACTCATTGGATCTAAAATTTACAATTTGCATTTTTATTTTGACTCTAAGGGCATGTCCGAAAACAAGCATACGTAAAAAAAATAAAAAAGCATTTTTAAAATTGTCCGTATCGAAAGATATGCTTATGCAAAAAAATGTTGTCAGGAGTTTGCATATACAAAAATATATCATTATATAGTTATCTTGGTATCTATAAAAAAATGTCTAGCTATCAACTTATAAATGCCTCGAAATTCATTAACGAACAATGATATTAGTTTTTATGGAATATTTTGTGGGTTGATATCATGTTTTAAAAACAGTACCTATAGTTTAATATTTATGGTATACGATAATACGCAATAGAAAAGATTGCCAATTATGTCTTATAGCTTATGCGATTTTGTTTGTAGTGTTCATTTACTTACAAAGATTATTTTAAAAAATGCAACAAGAATAAATTTCCGGTAAATGTCAATTTTTTACACAAAACAACATCAGATTTCGTGCAATTGGTAAGATTGGTTATAATTTGCATACTCTGAATAATAATTTTTTAAAACATGTTTTGTTTTAAATTTAGCAAAATGTTATGTAAAAAGTCTGAAATATATAAAATGAATATTATTTTGTAAGAGCATAGTAGAATAAATAATTAAACGCGTTCCTTTGCTTTTTTCGATAGACAAATTTTAATTATGTGCACCTGACAATTATAGCATAACATATATTAAACGTAAAGGGTTTGCATTTATACGATTATGTTAAAACTTAAGCAGATGTTTATCAATATTTATTTGCCGGTACCCATGACAGCTGTAAGTTAACAATGTCTTTTGCAGCTTTTTTATTACGGGATGACAAGATAAAAAGAACGCCTTTTCGTTATATGAAAAACAGCGCCGCTAATCTAGCATTCGACGACTCTTACCTCCATAAGATGCGCCTCGATATGCGGAGAAACATTTTATAACAAAAAACCATCTTTACTATTTTATAAATAGAAGTTGTAAAATACGCTAGTCGAAACTTTCTATAAGGATGTTGAACTCCAAGATATATACATAAATATTCTCGGGGTTTGAATTATTGTGCTTTGCAACGGAAGTTGATATTATTTTGAAAACAAAAGTTTAATTATGCGGCAGAAACATATTTTGTATATTTAAATGTCACAAGAAAGATATAAGACGCAACCGATGTAGAAAAAAAAAATGTTTTCGGGCATATATACAGTAAAACCTCTCTATATCCACCCTCTAATATATCCACTTTTTTTGGTTAAAAATGCGCAAAAAAAACATTCTAAAATTATAGAATAAACCTTAAAAAAATAAATACGCATTTTACTTTTTTATTTTTGTTTTTCATGAGTAAATTTTTGTTTATCAATAATGTTTAACTTTTTTTGGATATTTTAGCGGTCGGTTTTTACAGCTTTATATAGAAAAGTAAAATGGCAAATTTTGTTTTTTTTGTATAAAAATATTTTTTGCTTTTTTTTTGTAAAATTACATCCACTTAGAGGTTTCACTGTATATATATTTTTTTTCCTACTTATTAGTATTATGTAAAGTTTAGGGTTCCCAATTTCGAGATCTCGAGATTCTCGAGAATACATAAAGAAAAAAATTCTTGTCGAGCAAGATCTCGAAAATCCTGAACTATCGAGATGCTAGAATCCTGATATTTTTGTCGATAATCGAGACTGGATTTTACCGGAAAAAGTACGAAAAATGTTTAAAAATGTTTTATTTGTCTTTTTTCTGGTAGATATCATGTAACTGCTACTTGTGTTGCCACAAAATAAAAAGTTTATAAAATTCTTATTATTTTATGCCAACTATATAGGTTTAAACCAAAATCAAATATAACTTGACTTTAAAACTATTTTTATATATATAACTGAGACTAAATATTTATTCTAAGACATGTCATTAGTTCGTTTTATTACTTTTTATGCTTTATAATATTATAATGAGCCGTAATTTTTTCAGATAACATTTGATTTGACATTTATGAATTAAGCATCTTTTCACAATTTATGGGCACCTCAGAAAACATTTTTGTAAAAACTGTTGGATGAACCGGGCTTAGCCAATGTTTTTCTTTTAGCTACCATTTAAAACTTGATTATTTATTTACACATACAGCCTTTTATAACTCTAAAGTAATTAATCTCTTTTAGTATTAATTACGCCTCCAATTAAATCCTTAATCTATTTATATTACATCAAATTATCCCAAATTTAGAATCATCATAAAACATCACAAAAATACTGAAAATGCGTTTTGAGTGCAGATTCATGCACAACTCGGCAGATCTCTCGTTTGCAGCCCTCAAAATAAAATATGGAGTCTCTAAAGGGTAAGGCTTAAGTATATATGGTTCTACTTATATCTTTGGGGCAGAAATGTTATGCTTAGATTCTGCCGTAGAACCAACAAAAACTACAAGCTGAAAGGGATGTATATTTTTTATTTTATTTTTATAAACATGTAAGGTTTACATGTGTTTTATTTTATACCTAAAAAATGTTTTTTCAACATATATCAGTAATAAATGACGCAAATACATTAAAAATAAAAATATTTAGGCTTTTTTAAATGTTAATAAAAAGAAGACGCAAAATACAAAAGTTACAACTATTCAAATACTACACAAACTAAAATATATTGCTCATAATAAGACCGAAACGAAAAATTTTGTTAGTTAACTGCAATTGTCTTGGATCAAAGTTTATACAGTCGAGATTTCTCGACACTAAAAAGCATCAAAAAAGGCCTCGAGTCCCGAGATTCGTGATTTAAGATTTCGACACAGAAATCCTAGTAAAGTTTGGATTAATTTCATTTACACGAGTCTTTCTACTACTCCTTTTCGCTTCCAATAATTTATAATGCATCCAGTTTTTCTTAATTATTTTTGCGTAAGTTCCTATTTTTATTGTCACTAATTTATAATCTTGCTTTTCTAGCTTCTTTGAAGCTTTTTTTCGCTCTCTTCTTCTATACTGGTTGTAAAACTAACTTTTAGTATTAATTTTTTTTCTTTTGAACATTATTTTCCGTATCAATCATTTAAGTGGTACACTTCTGGTTAAAATATATTAACAATTGTGAAACCCCTAAAAATTTAAATGGTCTCTTACCTTCACTTCATTGCGCAGTGAAAACGTGTTTTTACCTAAAAAGTGGTTATACATACATCTCACTGTTGTTTATGACACACTTAAAGTTTAATTAGGCAAGTTTAGCCCCAGTGTGCCTTTTTAACTGACTTTACCGTGCAAGAAATAATTTTTTTTTTACACAAGAAAATGACGGAACTTATCTTTGTTCTTCTACAAAACATTTGGCCATTTTTTCTTTTAATTGTCAATGGAAAATATATAAACAAAAAAAAATCAAGAAGCATCGATGGTTCTTAAAAAATTGAATAAGCAAAAAATTGTTTTTGCATATGGAATATTTTTTTCGAACAGGGTAAAAAAATATACATGCATAGAAAAAATATTTATAGAAAATACCTTTGTTTCTTGCGCTAGTTTTTTTGAATATGCAAAAATCCGGACATGCATTAATTATCATTTTCGTATTTTTCCCATAATGACCATTATGGGGAAAATTATTTTTGCTCTACCCTATATGGCCCATACTCTATTCGGTAACCTAGATATCAGGTATTTGTTGTCATTACTATAAAAAACTAATACAGAAAACTAAAATTCGATAAAATACCGCAATAATCCAAGAACAAAAATATTTGAATCCATTTTTTTTTGACGCAGGCAATTATTTAGTGTTTCTTGTTTAATATTTTTTTGACATAACCCTTTAAAACATTACACATTTCTAATTTAGAAAACCGATTGTACATTTATTTTATGTGTATGCAAGTTTATCAATAATCTAATATCTATGTTAATACGGGGTGTTAATAAACACAAAACCAATAATCATATTTGAAAATTTTAAAAAAAATTGTAATATTTATTATAATCCCGGTTCATTAGTGCAAGAATATGATGAATTCAAAAAACCTGTATCCGGTCTAAAAATGTTACAAAATTTATTTTATGGGTAAACCAATGTCATTTTTAATTCTATAAATGCATATTTTCTGTCTAAAATACATATTTTATAGTATAATTGCATTTTGAGAAATCTAGGTGTAAATAAATAGACAAAATGTATCAGATTTTTTAGCGGCTAAATTTTAAACTCGAAAAATAGCTATACGGTCATAATATAATTCGCTAAAAATGGTAATTTTGCGTTTTGATTTTTAAATTTGCATGTTTGGCATATTTTTTGTTATAATTGCATATTAATCTATGCATTTTGGTTCGCCCTATTAATAATTTATTGTTTATAGTGAACATTTAAAATTGATTAAAATGTTTATAATTAAGATCAGAAGACTTATATTTACACATAAAAAATATTGTAACGTAAAACATTTTTTATAAAATATAAGCAAATAAAACGGCCCAGCAAAATTTTTTATTTTATAAGTATTTTTTTGCAATTTTTTCATCTAGAACATTTTTTCTTTCATCTAGAACATTTTTTTTTCATCAGAACATATTTTTCTTCAAGAATATTTTTTTCATCTAGAACACTTTTTTTCATCTAGAACACTTTTTTCTTCATCTAGAACATTTTTTTTTATCTAGAACATTTTTTCTCGTTTTTACTGGCTATAATTTTTAAGGAGAAATTTCGGCAAATTCTAATTGTGTACTTGAAATATAAATAAAAAAAATACAAAGTATCCACATGAATTCACAGGATCAGTCTAACAAAGACAATCACCAAAAACCAGCCCTGGATGCGCGTGTTAACCAAAAGCCAGCTGCACCACTAGAAAATAAGGAAGACATCTCGCGAATACCTATTGCAAGTGACATAACACAAAAAGTAGAAGAGATTATACCAGTCACTGGCCAGGATATGATAGATAAGGCCAAAGAAGAAATTACCGGTGAAAAACAAGAGATGAGCGGTGAAAAGCCAAACAACGGAAGTGAAAAGCAAGACATGGACAATGCAAAACAAACAATGGGCGGGGATAAACAAAAAATGGGCGAGGGACAACAAGATTCGCTCGGTGCTAGTCCAGGATTGAACGATGAAAAACGAGGAGTGGGCGATACCAAACCAGAGATGGGTGACAGAAATCAAGAAACGGAAATGAAAAAGGTTGGAGAGGATCGGCAAAATAAGAAAGCCAAGACGATGTCGGGAAACGAGATAGAGAATAAAGAAGAAGCTGAAGCCTTTGAAAAGGGTGCGATAGCCGATAGAGAAGCGCAAAAGGAGGCAAGTAGGATGGAAAAACATCCTATAGAAAAAGAAACAGATCAAAGAGTCGGTGATGGAAAAACACACGAACAAGGAGCGACAGAAGAAGCACAAGGAATGGATACGGGCGAAAAAACTGATTTAAAAACCATCGAAGCCGAGCAGGATAAAAAGGAAAACATACCACCCGGAGAAGAGCCCAAGGGTGGATTCAAAGAAAAGGCGAAGGGATGGTTTGGTAAAGCCAAAGAAAAAGCAAAAGGACTTCATGATAGATTCCGAAACCGAAATGAGGAAGAGGCAAAGGAAGGGAAGCAGGATTAAAATAAAGTTCTTTTAGTTTAATTCCGGAGTTATAAAAATTTAAAATAGAAGGATGTACAAAAATAATTGTAAAGCGGTGTTTTTTTGTACTACCCCACTTCAAATTATATGTTTCAAATCTGTGCACTAAAATGTACGTATATAATCAAATAAAAACATAAAGCATACTTGTAAATATTGCTTTTTTGTTTTTTTTTTCTGCATAAAAAAGCCTAAATATTTTTATTCATGCCTACAACTTGCACAAATTGTAACTTAATTTACTTTATTTTGTAAAAAATATTGAAATTGGGTTTAGTTGTAATTATATCAGCATTTAACAATTTATTAAAATGATAAATGTATTGCGGCTTAATATAAGTCACTTGAATTATGGGTATTTGGAGTAAAGGTCAGCCTATACCCAGTTACTACTTTCACTGGGATCAAAATATCAGAGACCTTATACCCTTTCACAAATTTTAAAGCTTTAAAGTTCCAAAAAAATCAAAAAAATCACTTCGAATCTTTAAACGACTAAAAATAGAATAATGAGGTTTTTTGATACGAATTTTATTTATATAGTTCAATATTTAAAAAATTTATACAATAAAACTTGATTTCCATTTTTTAACCAAATATGTGACAGGGGGGATAACAGGTAATATGGTATTTTGTGGTTATTCCACAGCAGAGGTGTACACGAAATTTTCAAGCCAAAAGAATTCAGTTTTTTTTAGAAAACGTATGCTTAAAACCCCGTTGTTTTTGGTTGTTAGAAAAGATATAATTTTTTTTAAAAAAATGTATATTAAAATTTTTTATTCAGATTCTTAAAACGAAAAAATCGTTGCACAAAGAAAGACCTTCTTAAAATCAGGCGTGAAAAATCTTTTAAAGATGGGTTCGTTACAACCGACCCCCCATACTTCCCCCTCGATAAGCGCCTGTTCCACTGCAAGAAATTGCAAAAAAAAAAAGTAAAAATACTGATGCGTAAAACTATGAAACAAAACAAAGATAAAAATTAGGGCTTTAAAAATGTTTATATGCATAAAAGAGTATTTTAAGGCAATCAAATTTTATTTATTTATTAGAAACTTTCATGCTTGATCTTTTATTCGAAACCGTAATATAAAAATATTTACTAAAAATAAAGTAAAATTAAGACAGTTACCATTAATGAGTAAAATGACGGAAGAAAATGCGTTATTACATGAAAACTTGTATATAAACTCTTTTTATCGTACAAAATAATTCTTCATATATCGAATTTGTTAATAACTAATTTAGTATATTTACGAGTAGAAAAGGCTTTATAAATTTGGCAGATAAAAAATGATTTTATATGCAAAAAATGATTTTTTTGTCTGTATTCGAGATATTCGAAACATATTTTATAAGTTTTAAATAGAGTAAATTTTTATTTTTATTTTAGTTTTTAAAACCCTGTTTATTTTTAGTTCTGATAATATTAAAACCGTAATCGTATTTTTTTTACTTATGTATACATTTTTTTATAAATGGTATTTTTTAACCTTTTTGGCGAGTTGTCGTAACTCATCTATAGATGGTTTAGGCTGATCGATAGCAAATAAAGCATAACTGAAAAGTTTTTAAATTTACATCATATGATATATTTAAAAAGAAAAATTTGGAATACATAAAAAGTTATAAAAAGTAGATTTTTGATGTGGTTTATTCTAAAAATATTGTTTTATCTTTGTTTTCGAGTACTTTTAGTGCTGTAATTTAAACATGAAAATATATTCCATGATAATAGCAGTTTGTATACATTGATTAAATCTCATACGTATAATCATGATAGTAAGACCACTTTTTGACAATAAAAATGGCTGAAAAATAATTAACTTTTTACGTTGACGGCAAATTTAAGTTTTTTTAAGAAATGAAAAAAGGTCTTACTATCGCGATTATACGGTATGTATCGCGAAAAAAAAATTAATAAACGCTCTATATGTGTTTCGAAAGAAATTAACAAACGAATCAATTAGAAAATCACCTAATATGTTTAAGATTGTAAATTATTGCACGAAATATATAGGTTTCTACATTTAATCTTTATAAAATACTTTATATTATCTTCATATTTTTTTAGCATTAATCCCATAAAAAAATTTGAGTGGAGATCTTTAAGATGCAGTATATTTTTTACAAATATTTTTTTGTGGATAGATCTAAGAATTAAAACTTGTTTTTTTTTGTAGATATAAAATAATAACTTTTGTTATTAAAACATACTTAAGAAAAAAAAATGAGTACATTGCACATATATAACGTGTAATAAAAAATATTTAAAGGTATTAGTCCGCCCCACAAAAACCATTAAATATTATACGAACTATAAAAATACAACCGTCAAAAATACTATTACCAATATATTCAAACTCAATAAATTACTTTTGTTCATGCAATTTTGCAGATTTTATACACTATTTGAATATCAACGTTATCACTTTTTTTTATGTTTTAATAGTACTCAGTAGCGTATCCAGAAGGGGAGGGGGGCTGCAGCCCCCTAAAAAAATTGTGCGCCCTGAGTTTAAGATGGTTTCAATTTGAGGGGGCGATTTTCGTAAAAAAAGAGACTAGGTGAAAATTTAATTTTCTAAAAATTCTTAATTTTTTTTTTTTTATATAAAGTTCTTCAAAATAATATTATGACGAAAATACAATTGCAGGTCCCCCTTTTTTTTCCTTAGATACGCCCTTGATACAACACACACACATTTGGTTGCAAAAATATTCAATACTCTGCTTGCTTGTAAATCAGCCAAGATTAAAATTTTAATTACAGGGTATTAAATCTAAACCGTAGTGTTTGGTACTTAATTATGTTTTTCTATACGCATGATAGAAGTATGTGAACAAATAATATAGAATTACTAGATATAAATGAAATACGATGATCTATTAGACCTTTTTTGTTGTTTTTTTAATCCAAAAATGCGAGCGTTTCGAAAAGGAAAAAAAAAAACTTGCATTAATAATTTTTATAAATTATAATATGCGTAACGTTTATTTTATTTTATTTTGAATTTAAAAATAGTTTTGAAAATATATCAAAAATTATATTTAAACATAGAAAAACTATATATACAGATAATAATAATGTATAACGTGACGAAAAAAGAGTTTTTTTACTGCTATATTAACCACCGTTTTTTTGTGCTTTTTCTGCATCATGATATTCATAATTATTTTGCTAGTAACTTAATTTAAAGGTAAGTTGCATCTGCTATACAATCATAGACGTATCCTTAGTGAAAGATAAACCCTTTTTTAAAATAAATAATGATGTAGAATTAGTTTTAGACAATCGAATTTTTTTTAAGAACAACTTATATTTACGTATCCCTTTATATAATTTTTTTTCTAAAATATTTTACTACATTATTAGATTGATTAGATAATCAAATGTTTTTTACTATTAGAAAAGAAGTAAATATATGTAATTTCGCTTGTTTATATTTACGAGTATTTTAAGAGCAAGTGTAATTTTTACAAACACACACCCAAAAAAATCATTGGACATTATAAAACCACTATAAAAAATACCTATACGAACAAGAATTTAAGAACGCATTAATAAAATACAAACACAGTAGTAAAGGTCTTGTTTTACCTTTTTATTTACCGTTTACAAATTAAATCTGATTTTTATGTAAGTAGTAATTTTAGACATAATCTAAACCGTAAAACAATTTTATATTGAATAAAAATAATACGTTTATTGTTTTACGGATCTAGATTAAATAAAAATAGACAACTCAATAAAAAAATCAAGCCAATTTTAAGGTGGGTATCCACTCTTTTTATTTGCTTCAATCGCGCTGTTTTACAGCTTTCATATTTTCCGCACACAATAAATATACTGAAAAACGTTTATTGGTGCCTAAAATGTAATATAACATAGTAGATTGTTACATGGTTTCATTCTATTCCGAAATAGAGATTGCTTTACATTGCAAAGAGTTTTCTTGTACCTTATTTATAGACGCTTTAAGTTTGTAAGAATAATTTTAATCTCTGTTTTCATATTAATATCTATAATGGTGCAGTAAAAAGTTTTTTCATTTATTTTGATAATTATTTTATATAAATAACTGTTTTGCAAAGTTGTGTTTTTTCGTTGTGTGTTTAGATAATATAATTTTTAAATCACAGTTTTTTACTTTCAAGAAAATCAACAACTTAAACCTTTCTCACTCGTTAGTCTCTTAACCCTTTAGTCCGAATATGCGAATTTTTTAGATTTAATAATTCGAAATTGATCTTTCATTTAGGATCGATTTATTAAAACATACGTGCCGTTGATCCGATTTTTCTAAAATTTTATAGCCTTTAAAAAAGGAAGGAAGTCAGTGAAAACAAGGAGAAGATAATATAGGAAATTTATATGGTAGAGAATAGAAAGTAACAAAAAAAATAGACGTAATGAGTAATCAACTAATAAATACATGCAAAGTAAGTTATACAATGGATTGTGTTTTCATTGTTCTATAAAATAATAATTTTAAATATGTATTAAGGCATTGATAAGGCACAATATATATATAAAACATAAATTCTAACATATTTACATATTTATAGTATATTGTTAGATGTAAACACGTATTATTTATTCGTTCTATACATTTACAAAAGAGATGAACATATCATTTAAATGTATCAAAGTTAAATAACAAAAATATTAATAAATTCTTTATACCAATACTCATTTAATTGTTGTTGTATCTCTTACAATAAACTATTACAATTAATACGGAAATAACAATAAGGCTTGATAAATATATTTATTGAAAGCTTTTTATATAGGAATGGAATATTCCATTGCTTCTATTTCTTTTATTTTGTTATGTCCGATTATATACGGGCTGATTCTTCTGTCTGCTCAAGCAATCATCGAAATATGGTAAAAGGAAATGCCAATGGTGCAAATGCTTCTTCTTGAGTTACGTGATCCTCATAATGCAGTAATCACTACACTTGTATCCATAAAATATTTTACTTTCTTTATACTGATCTCAAATGCTGTATTATGAAATCAAATTCTAATATTTTAGGGGTCGTAAAAATGCTCGGGGATTAAAGGGTTAAGGGACTATAAAAAAGTTCCTAGAATTTTTATGGTTCAATTGAGGCCGAAAAAAGCGGCCCTAAATTTTTCAGGTCCTTTAAACCCTGAGCGTTCAAAGACGTCTATAGACATCAAATTCAAAAATAGCTTTAAGGTAATTTTTAATCGTTTTGATTTTTTTATAGCAAAAAAAAATATACTTTTTTTGGAAAAAAAAATTCGAAAAAATGTAGAAAGTACGACTTAAAAATACAAAAAGACAACAATAATTTTCCACAGGTGATATTTGTTTTAAAAGGCTTTTTTTGATTTGGTTTTACCTGCATAATTGTATAATCTAGGGGTGATTTTGCGTCTATAGAAGCTCTTTTTTAACAATTGTCGAGCTTTTTTGCTTGAACGCTTTTGAGTTGCCACCCCAAAAAACATTTGTGTTGACAATTATGTTTTTTATGTATGTAACATAGATAATACACGAATAACTTTCCATTTATATGTCTAAACGAATTAAACCTAAATGATTTATAAAAGAAACAATAGTTAAAAGGCTTTTTTTTTACCTCCTGTCATCAAAATATTTCTGTTTTTTCAGATATTATTATAGTGTATGTTTTTATAATTAAATATATTAAAGAAAAGATGCATGCGTCCATTGTGCATACTAGAAGTGCCAGAACGTATATACAGAGGTGTGTGATTTTATGGGCATATTTATGCCCATAAAATTGGTAATGCCCATAAAATTTATATAATTAAAACTGCTTAAAAATCCATCAAAAAAGCAACCCCTTTTATAAACAATCTCAAATTGTTAATAGTTGTTTATTTTTTTTTCAGAATGTTTTGAAATGAAGTATTTCTGGGTCTTTCTTTTAAAGGTTAATAAATCATAGTAAAGTTGCGAATCTTCACAAGAAACTGCTTTTTCAAGTTCATTCATATGATAACTTATTGAATCGGTATTAAGATGAGTATTTTTTACACTTATTACGTCCTCGAAATCTTTTGAATCGGATTCGATGCTTGATGACTCTATATCTTCTATATCAGCACTACATTCATCGTCTTCTTCAATTTGGGAAATCTGGTCCATACTTTGTTTAATTGTTATTTTCATACCGTCAAACTTTTTCCATATGTTAACAAATACAGATTTTGGGGTCAAATAAATGCTAGATCGAATCCAAAATAGTACTTCCTTTAGTGTTAATTGATATAATGCATCTTTTACATTTCTTTTGTCTGTTAATATCTGGAAATTGATAATTCTGATATGCAATCAATTATTTTACTTTTGCTAGATTGAATTACCCCAAGATCAAGAAATTGCAAAATACTTGTTGTATTGGGTGGAAGGAACAAGTATTTTATGTTTGATGGCTCTTGAACACGATGACCTGAGAAATTGTCACATAACAGGAGTATTTTTCGTTTGTCTTTG
>JAQFYM010001580.1:0-31626 GCA_034694785.1 Agrenia bidenticulata | reverse complement strand
AACCCCCCCCCCCCCCCCCCCCCCCCCGGGCAAAACCATCAGATGTGTACAAAAACGAAATGATGTGTAAGAACACAACGACCAACTGACAAATGGCATTTTTAGTAGCAGCTGATATACTTGCATTTAGGTTGCGCGTTGACCCAGAGTTGTAAGATTTGGATTAGGGAAACAAATATAAGATAGATAAACTTTTTTTAACAAAATAAACTAGTTGTTGTTTAAATTTTACTTAGTAAAAGTTTTTTGGCTTTGCTTAGTTGTAGAAAAAGTAAATATTGTTGTTAAAGGTTGTTTATCGGCCGATTGTAATATATTTTTACGTATATTTATCAAAGACGAATGAAGTATTTTACATAAAAAAAGCAACTTAAGAACAAAATGAATTGCTTTTCATGATTGCTTTTTCAGACTGTTTATCATCAGTATAGGGTAGTTTTATTATGCAGTTCAACAACTTCACAAAATTTATGCAGAAGTGCGTTTTTTGTAATATTGTATTACCTATATGCGTATTTTACGCGACCTTACATTTGTCATATATGTTATGGTAGTTGACATCTTTATGATACGTATACTGCTTTATGATACATCTTTTTTTAGGGCTAGTATGTATAAATAATATTAAAAAATGGTAATTGATCTTTTACTACACATAATCTTAAAGATAACGTGTAAAAATACACACTTTTTCCGCAGTTACTTGATTTTTTTATATACCGGGCTGGACGCATTTTTCAGATGTTCAAACCATCTAAATGGGCTTGTGTCGAAACAAACCTTTAAAATAGTACGTAAACCAAAGGTTGTAAAATATTTTATACGCGTCAATTATTTTGCTACTACAATCATATAGGTATTTTTTTCCTATGGTTTTCTAAAATGGCTTTAATGGCCATGTATTAATCGAAAAAAATACGCTTTTTATACTGCAAACTATACAAATCGATATACAGTTGTGGTAATAGAGACCGATGCTATAGTTTTTTTACAGTTCAAAGACAGTGCGATTAACATAAGAAGGTAATTAATGCAAGACATCTAGTAGTTAAATGTGTTTAAATCGTAAATTAGTGTACAAAAAAGATTTTTTTTGAATGTTCTAATTTAATTTTAGACGAAGGTTTACTTTAGGTGTTTTGTATAAGTTCGACTGTTTTTTTGAACATGACAAGTATTGTGTACTCTTTCTGTACACGATACGTTATTAGTAAGGCCCTTAAAATCCATAAAAAAAAAACATTAGCACGCTTGGACACAACAGGCAACCGAACCTGCCCAACTTTGTTGACTTTCGGCTGTTAAAATAATAGTGTTATAGCACTAGGCTCGATTTTGTTGCCATTTTATCGCATTTTTTTTTTAATATGTCGCTTTTTCGGTTATTATTAGTATAAAATGCAACACGATATAGAGATAAATTACAAATAGTCATTTATTTCGTCTCTGTCAGATTTTTTGCTCTTAGAGTAGCTTTAATATATTTACTCGCTTGAACAACATTTGATATTCATTTTGAAAAACTTTTTTTCCATATGTTTTGTAAAGAAAACATTGTAGCAAGAATTTGACATATGGATATAGCTGTTTGTATTTTTTATAGAGGTCACACTACTAAAAAACTTCAACCCCGGTTCTACGCTGTCAAACGGAATGTAACTTTTTTAGGTTTTGTGAAGTTTTGAAATATTTTTGCGGGACTTCCGTGAATTTTGGGGTGTTTTTTATGTATAACCGGTATGTATCAAATAAACTATATCCGATTATAGTATGTATCCAGCCGGGATTGCACCCGTAATATTCGAAAAATATAATAATAAAAATCCAAAGCTTTCCTTTTTTCTCGTAATATTGCGATATTGCAACAAGGAAAACGATACTTTAAAATTACATAACTGACACCTTTCATAGTCTATAATATCATATTTCTTTACAAAAAAATAACATTTTTTAGTTTCTAGGAGATATGTTTTTCCACAGCTTTCAAACATTTATATTGTATTGCTAAAGCAATCTCATACTACAGTTATTATGTTTTTGTATGGGGTTTAGGTCGTTTATTTACTTTTTGTTATCTTGTTCATCTTGTTATTCTATAATATTTGATCTGCGAAGTATCTAGCTGTACTAGCGGTGTACGGTGCGTGGATTGCAAACATAGTAGAAATATGCATTGGTGCTACATTTTTTTAAAAAGGTTGTATGGCCAATCTGACAATTTACACTTGCGTGCAAAATGTCGGGGAATGAAACAAAAGGCAAATGAATTAATAGGTCCAATTTGTTTTTAGCTTTATGGTATTTTACTGGCAAAATTTTTTTTGTATTTAGAAACAAATAAATTCTTGATATTTCTAAGATTTAATCTAAGTTGATTTTTTTTAATTTTCTGTATCTTAAAATGCATCGAGGCTATATGTAAATTATTGGGTAGCTCAATGCCAGTGTATTTTAGCAATTGTTGTATTTGCGTGTATTTTTACAATATAACATACAACATACCCAAAGTGGCATTGGCAATAATTTTTACAGCGACGTCATGATTCGCGAGGATTTCTTTTTTGTAACGATTTTGTGCAAAATATAATTAATCCATAGACTTTTAAAAAACTGTAATAATAAAAACGAAGATGTTCTTTGACAGTACATTAAAAAATGCCTACTCCACCAACTCTTTTCTGTTCAGTTAATTACTGATTTATTTGTAGCGTATTCATCCAGACAAAAAAAAAATACGTATTTTTTGTACGTACAAATGTATACTGATTTTATTTAAGTAACAAAACAAGCACTATTTTATTAGTAATATACTTACGCGACGCACAAAAATGCAGTAAAAGCAGGCTTTTTTTGACTATTGTAAATAACTGCAAAAAATGTACTATGGTATTGCTTTCCCTATCAAAAATACATTCACTGTGTGCTGCCGTTGCATCTGAACTTTTTATACTTATATTTAATACAATTATGTCCATACTATATAATATAATTTCTATATTCATCTATCCCAAAGTAAAAAAAAAAAAAACTAAACAACTAGTCATAATTTCTAAAAGAAAAAAGTCGTTTTGATTTTTTTGATAGAAAATTTAGCCAATAAAAAGTCTTCTCTTTTTTCATTTTGGTGTACTTAAAAATGTAAAATAATATTCAAATTAAAGTTTCACGCAAAATGGTAAACAATCAACACAAATTTTAGTAAATGAAAAACAGGGTGTTTAAAACTAAAGGCTTTGTATGTTAAAAAAATCAGATGGGGTCACTGAAGTACATGATATTTTTTGCGTCATACGGTAGTCTTTTCTTTCCTTTTAACACTACCACTGAAAGGCACAGTTTGAGGTCAACCCGCAGAGCCTCGCCCAAAAAAATTTTTATTTTTTAACCAATTTTTTGTAAATAGGGCAAAAAAAAGTTGTTTTTCTTACATACTGTACATTTTATTAATACAGTTGTTTGGGCTGCATATATTATAGTTTGTGATGAAGTACCTGACATTTTTCAATGCAAAACGTCGTTTTAGCAGTTATTGCGTTTGCTTTTTTGTAGTTTTTGTATGTTGTGCACGTAATTTTTTACAAAATCTAGTACAAACATTATACTTTTTCTTCAAAAAACATCATGTGCATGCATTAACACAATTTTTGTCTTTAAGGCAAACAAAATAATAGCATTTACTAGCTTTTTCTGGTATTGCTCTGCATAGTATAAAACATTGCATGTTTTTTATATATATAGAAAAAAAAAAATTATAAGATTTAAATAGTTCAAAATGCGTTGAATAGATACAAATGTAATTTTTTTTACTAGTTATGCTACATAATGACATATTACTAGTAAAACTGCATTATATAATGTGGTTTTTTTTTATACGCGTAGTTTTATCAAATATCTCTATATTTATTAGCTGCAACAATTTTTCGGAATACTGTATAATGCTTGTCTTATTAATTAAAAATAGATATACGAGTTTTTTTTTGTTATATGTTTTCTATAACAGTCACAAATATTTTGAAAAAAGATTTTTAAAGAGATAATATTGCTCACAAAAATTTTTAATTTTCAATATGAGCTATTGAAGTTTTTTTTTGCGCAATAAAGAGTGCACTAAAATACAAATAAAAAAAGTTAGAACTAAAAAATATTGTTTTACACAAAATGTGTTTTTCTTATCCCAGGATATTTTGTATGTACAAAAAAACATAAAACTATTTCAATGGGGCGACACAATTATATATTATACTAAAAAAAGCATGCAAAAGTAATACAGTAATATAGGAACCGTGTTTACAGATGAATCCGATACCCGTTAAAGACTACAAACCGTTCACGCTGCAACCTGAACACGTGAACTCGCTGTAACTTGTAGTTTTTATTTCCTTAAATATTGTATTTTGTATTTTTTAATCCTATAAAAGACAAAAAAAAACTATAATTTATTTGTTTTTTTTAACTAAAATATATATCGGAATAATAAAAAACCCAAAAAAAACATAAGTAGACTTTACGATTGTCTTATCCACCATAAGGAAATTCTGCGGCTGCGTTCACGTATTATTGAATTCGATATTTGTACACTATTTTAACCTTGCCAGGTCCAGTCCTCGCTTATACGTAATGTGACAACACCTAGCTTTTAGTATAATTTTGTTAGTAGATTTGTAGGTTTATACTTGTTGTACATATACCTTAAATCGTTGTATACCTTTTAAATCTTCTACATTTAAAAACATTCAAAATCACTGTTTTTTTTATTAAAAACAGTCTACAAAGAGTGCTAAAAACACCAAAAAAATGTAACAAAAAAACTAAAAAATACAGTAATAACAAATCAATACATTTATATATATACTTAGTAGTAGACCTTTAGATCCAAAAGATCAAAAAGCTGCATCTGGACTCTATAAGGCTATATTTCTGAGCCAAAATTATGATCTAGCTTAAACCATGATCTGATCATGATTTAAGCTGAACAAGTACATTTCAAGATCTCCTTTATACCCAGATTATAAAAAAAAAAATTCTAAAGGCAAAAAAATTATATATAGATGTAATATTGCAAAGCCAACATAGATAAAGGCTTAAAACTTATGTACAAAATAAAAAAAACTTTATTAGGCTACAAAAGAACCGGATTATGATCTAATCATATTTTTTGCGATCCAAAAAAAAGATCGCAATCTTGTTGAGCCGAATGGAAAACCCTACTCAGTAGTCAAGTTTACATACATAAAAACACTTTTTTGCACAAAACCAATGAGACAGCACCCACCCAGCTCTTCTAAAAAAAAGCCTTGTGGACTATAGATTGCAATATCTTGTTTACGCTTCGTATAACAATCTGTGCACAGTAAAAAGCTAGTAACCACTTACGTGAAAAATGGCTTTGCCACGTTCTACCCTACTAGTTTTTATTTTTCTGGAGGAAAAATATAGAAAGAATATGGAATTTCTACAAATCCGAAATGACTATTTATGGAATAACCTTAAAAAGTTTATACACATATGATCTGACACAACTGGTTATGAAATGTACAATTAAGGAGTATTGCTTCGATCTGTTAAAAATTTAAGTCAAAAGCAAAAAAAAATAAAAAAATCGCTTTAACTACAAAAAACCATTTGGACAATATTTTTTGCCTTTTTTTCATGCTAGCAAGCGTTTTTGTTTATCTATGGTTGATTGGAGCAGTAAAATATTTTATTTGTCTTCTTTTAATATTTTTATGTCATCTGTGTTGTGATATCAATAGAAATAAAAAAAATGTATTGCCCCTTTTTGTGTCATTGTTTCTTGATAGTTTCAAAAAAACTTAGACCAAGTTTTTATAGATTTTATATATTGTTTTTAATTTATAAAAATTGTGTGTTAAAACAGTTTTATTCGGGAAATAAATCTAAAATTCTTTATCTGTATAAGATGACAAAAAACAAATGTTCGTAATGTATCCGCTGTAAAAAATTCAGTCTTAATTTTTATGGTAAAACATGTATGTTCAAAAAAAAATCAAGACAAAAATTTAAAACAGAGCATAAGAAAATTGTTTTTTTTATAATATTTTAATTATAATATATATTTTTAACAAAATAAACCGCAAAGATTTTTTTTTTAACTTAAGTATTATTCTACTAGAAAAAAGGTTTCTCTTGTGAACTAATTTTTTACTAACGAACAAAGTTAGAATAATGATTTTTAGTGATCTTTGAAACAAGTTAAAAATGGCGTTGTCATTAAAAGTTTTATTATTTTTTTTTGACAGATTTATACAAAATCATGTCTGTGCATTGCATATATAATCTTAATTAATACTAAATTTGCAATAAAATAAAATTACTTGTAAATTATACCTGTATACATAACCACATCTTCGACAAAAAAAACATTTGGTATATAATGTTATGTTTTTTTTGATAACAGTAGAAGATCTATCCAAAACACTGGTGTCGTCAAATCCAAAATATGTCATGATTAGAATTTTTTCGCAAAGAAAAGAATTCTTAAAAAAATATGAAAAATTGTATAATGTTACTTAAATAATACAAAAAAAAAAATAAATATCTGCATTTGTTATACGTAACATACTATTGCTTCTTTTTTTGACCATTTTACTATAAAAGGAATATTTCACATGAATAGAAAGTGTCAGACAAAAAGTTTTACTGTACCTCAACAATGCATAAACCGCAGTATGTGTATAATTACACACGTCTTTACGTAAATACACCCCGAAACGTCAGAAAAGCATCAGTTAAACAATAAACGTTGTCACAATACATTGCTTACACTTTAGAACTATAACTGTTATTCTATCCAGATTTTATAATTGTACACAAATTTTGTTGGGAACAATAATTATATTTTATTTTGCGATATATACTTTTTCCCTAGATAGACAATTTTATTCTATTTTGGGTTTAAAATTATGTTCTAGCAATTTTAATAAGATTCGAATTACTATTGACTACATAATATGTCATGTAAAGCAGCTGTTTTACATTATAAGTATATTATAATCCTGCTTTGTACTATTTCCAAAGTGTTTAGAAGGTGACCTGTATCGACGTAATATAATTTTTTTGTGTGTAAAAAAAGGGTTGGGTAATAATATTACTACATAATCGAATATTACAATTAAATATTAATAAAATTATATAAAAAAATAGATTATTTTTTCCTTTACTAAAAAGAAACACAACAAGAGCAGGATGACCCCTAAAACATACCCGTAGGTGTTTTAAACAAAGAAACGAATAATGAATGGGTGTGGAAACAAATATGTATTGCTAAAAAAGTAAATCCATGACCAGCAGGGATCAAATAAACATCTTAGAATGAACATTTTCAAATAAGGCAAATTTAGAAAAGTATTATTTTACACACCATCAACTCACTAGATAACCATTCTTACTTAATTTATAATTTACTAAACGCCATTCTAGAGTGCAATTTCAAAAATGCAGTGTGTTAACCGAAAAACAGTTATATAAATATATATCGGTGGATAAATATTATTTTGTGATTATGATGCTAATAATATCTATTAGTATGAAGAAATTATTATTAAAAAAAAGAGTTCTGTAATGCTTTTGATTTGGGTTGCAGCTTTATTAACCCTTTAAGTCAAAATGTCTCAATTTTGACCCCCTTGAAAATCTATGGGGTAAGAAATATAAAGCAAAAATATAAAAAATAGTTTGCACTGAAATGAGGATCTGCTCATACCGAACTAAACCACGAAAATACAAATTAGATAGATGAAATTGCTTAAATTTCAATACAGTAACAGCGATTCGTTGCAATTTCCTTATTTTTTTTATATATTTATATGTTTAGTTTGGCATTGAGACTGTAATCCATGCAATCTTGCAGTCATAGTGTTATAATTATAGAACGATCAAAATAAAGGGAGACCACAATCATCTAAGGCAAAATATAGTACTCCAATTTCAAGAAATATAAACTAAATTTGTTGTTATGTTTACAAGAATATAAATGTTATAACGTAAAAAATATAATAATATAGCATATCAGATTCATATAACTATGAATAATATATGTAAGATTGGCCAAGTAATAAATAAAACATTATAAAAGAAACTTTAATTCTTACATTTGCTTGTTTAAAAAAATTAATTTTTTTGTAATAATTACTATACATAATTAGAATACATACAATGCCATTTTTATTGATCTATAACAATTCGAATTCATAAATTATATGTTACCGTAAACCCTGCTTCAACGAAACATATCCTCTACAGAGATTCTAAAACTTAAACATCCTATATTTATAATCGAAGTTGTCATCTTAATATTAGCAAAATATTATATTTGATATTCTAAACGATTTGAAAATATTAAGTACTTAATCATATATCTCAGACAGCATATGTAAGTCACTTTTAACTTATTATCCTATAATATGTGTGTTTAATTTGATTATGTGATTATTTTTCATATGAGCAAAGTTCTTCTTCTTTCCATATCATTTCGAGCAGCTTTGTCATAATAAAAGGGGGTGAAAACTTAAAGGGTTAAAAACCAAAAAATTTTTGCAGCTCTTATTTTCATGCGGATGGCACAAATAATACCAAAATCTCAAGAATTTGTGTCGTTCTTATACAAGTAAAATATGTAAATATTATCTTCTACAACAATAACATTTTTATGTTTGATGAAATTCAAGATTCATTGCATATAAAAAATGCAAAAAATGTTACGTTGTACCATATATATTTCGAAAGTAATTACAAAGATAAAACATATAGTAACTCAAAAATAATTTCTAAATCCGTGCAATTTTTGATTAGTTTGTACCTATTATTATATTTTCACCTCTTCTCTATTTTTCGTCTTCTTAGCCTTGGCAACATTATCGATATTAACAACTGAATTATTGTTATTATTTTCCATCTCTAGTGATTATGTATACAATTGAACTATATGTCTACTTAAATAGGCGATAATTTATAGAATTATATAATGCACAGATGGTACGTTCTTTTATTCATTTAAATAAATAAAAGCATATTTTATGTGTAGCACGTAATCAACGTTCAATCGGAAATGACCCATAAATCAAGTATAATGATTTTACAAATAAATGTGATATAAATTAACGTTTTTTATTCTTTCATAAAATATTGCCGAATTTTTGGTAAATAGAATAAATGTAAAATTGTAAAAAAATAGTAAATATATGTACAAAAAACATAAACTGATTTTGCCAAAACTGTCAGTAACAAGGTATATTTTACATTTCTGCCCACTCAAAGAAATTCTTGTAGGGATTTATACTTGTATATTAACCAGTATATTTTACATTATTTTTTATTCCATTATGGACTTTTTGTATCAAAAAGGACATTTTTAAACCAACCACGGCAATTTTAAAAATCGGTTAAGACAAATTCAAACTTTATAGAACATTTTCCAAACCAATAACGAATATTTTTCATGCCATATAAAACATTTTGTATACCAAACAGGGGATTTTATAGCCCAAATAGGACATACAATGCCCAAATAAAACACTTCCTTTTCGATAGGACACTATCATATCGATTAGGACACTTCTTATTTAATAAAAAAAACAATTTTTAACTTTTATTGCAGATACTTATAAAATACAAGTGATAAAGTTATTCGTGTACAATGCATTTATCTTATAAGCAAACAAAATTTTCCACAAAAAAAAATAAAAAAAGAAAAAATAAAAATAAAACAAAAATTGCAAAAATTCAAATTAATTATAAACTTCTATAATATTTATATGGATTTTGTGAATTATCCGCTATAAAACGAACTTTGTAATATTTTAAGGTTTTTTCTCTTTTTCTCAATTTTTTTTTGTTGTCTTAAAAATTACTGCTTCGTCTTGCAAAAACTAAAACCTGCATAATAACATGATTCCGCCAAAAAAGATACTAAAAAGTTTTTTTTTTTTTTTGCGAAAAATAAAGTGTTCTAATCGGATTAAAAAATGCCCTATTCTGTTCGCCAAATGTCCTTAAGGTCTTATACGTGCTTTGCTGACGGAGATGGTACATTTAATTTATTTTTTATATTGCAACAATTTTCGGGTTAATGGTTGCAAAAAAGACAAAACAAGCAAATTAATCTATTTTTTGTACTTCTTGAATTACATGGCATAAAAACCGAGTATTTTTTACATTTATAAACAGTTTGAGCAATTTTTTCCAATAGATATTACACACAACTGTGCAAAAACCGTTTAAAGTTTACGAGGTTTTACAGAAATGGGTTTTTATTCCAGATGTAAACCATAACAATAACCTTAACTATATCGATCCTTTTAATACTTGTGGGAAGAAAATATCACATAGTGTTGACATGTCGAATGTACGTTGTTACTAAATGAGATCTTTTTATGACATACAAAATACACAAAATGCCAAAAACACGTTAAAATCGAACTTTGTTAAAGAATATACGCAGCGGCAAATAGACAAATACTAGCTTTTGTATACTTAAAAGTTGATGCCGTGCATTTTTTTATTTCGTAACTAAAAAAAGCTGAACTCTTAAAGAGACAAAAACATCTAGGTGACATTTCATGATCCAATAATTTACAAATGACATACATTTTGCAAAAGTGCTCATAAAATTATTTTATTTCGTTAGGCAGGTACAGAAAAGCTTTTAAAAGCTGTCTTGTATATTTTCCAAAAAACTATGGCATTACAATGCTCTGCGTACGACTTTTATTTCAGTCAATTTATATATTAGATCCACAGTACTTATGTTTATAAATGCAGTGCAATCTATTTTGATTTTGATTTACGATAGTTTTACTACGATACCTTACTTTAAAGTATATTTTTGGGTAAAAAACAAAAATTCCGTTTTTTGAGGCCCTTTTATATGTGTAGTTATGCTAATTTTGACGCATATTATTTTGCGAGAACTGTTTTATATTTATACCTTAGTTTGAATCTTAGCCATGCCAAAGCATAATTTTATATATCTAATAATACCAATTTGTAGTTTGTTTGCGTGGGTTTACAACTAAACATAAAAAAATACGTTTTGACGTTGCTTTTTGGCTACGTTCAATTAAATATCATTTTGCGTGCATTAAGAAGTGTAGTTTCACTTTATTTTTGCAAAAATGTGCTCATCCACCATACAAAACTTTGCTTTAGCCATATGTGTTACTATATAACTGTATATGAGTTAAAGAAATTTGCCATTTTGCAAACTTACGGTAAAGAAAAAATGTTAAATCGAATGTTCTTAAGAGTTAACAACGTTTATTATTTTTTGTAATTTTAAAAATGTACAACTGTTTCTAAATTAGAACAGGAGCGAAAAAAAATATATTGAAAATCTATAGAAACAGAAAAAAAATTACAGTTTTACATAAAAAAAAACCAAACAGTTAAAAAACCGTTGATAAAATTGTACGTATCTTGCTTTGAATTATATGTGTAAAACTATGTTACAAACAAAAAAATTGCATACATTCAGTTCTAATATTGATAGACGGTTTAAAAAATAAAAAAAACAGTATTATATAAACATTGACTGCTCTAAAATGCAATATCGAATACTTTACATAAAAAATGTATGCTTACTTGATAATTTGCGTAAACTTACATGTAACTGGCGTGTTAATTTAAAAAAATTTATAAAAAATATTTTCCCGAGTCTTATTTGAGCTTATCTAATAATAGTAATAAAATTCTAGTGATTTTAAGATAAAATATTTTATTAACGCCTGACTAATTTTGTCCTAAAATTTGACTTCTTACAGATACAGCAGTAATAAGAGGGTTTTTTATGTTTCGATGTCAAAAAAAAATTAAAGGGAGTTTTTTTGTTTAAATGAATACCTCTAATATTGCAAAACAACAAAAAGGCACTATATGTAATACTGATATTAAAACCAACTAACTTAAACAAAATATAGAAAACTTGTGCAAAATTTACAAAGAAAAAAATGAAAGCCTGAAAAGTCTGAAAAGTAAATATAAAACCTATATAAGACTACTGCTGGCCATGTATATGATCTTAATGTTGCGACGGTATAATTCAATTTTTTTTAAATATTTGAACATAAAAAAATCTTATAAAGTGTTTACCAAACAAACAAAACACTAGTTTACAATATATAAAGTGCCTGTAACTATGTAAAAAGCCAATGATAACGAAACTATATAGAACAAGAAACAGTTTTTTTTTTTTACGATGCCATTTTGTATAAAACTTATATTTTAGTAATAATCAGTTACCAAAATTATTTAAAAATTTTACGACTACACAAAAAATATTTTTTTTTGTAAATACTATATGTATAATAGATAATAGATAAATGAATTTAAAAAGTAGCAAATTAACAAAAAACTTAAACTGAAAAACAACATTAAAGTAAAAAATACAGATACACAAATTAAGAAGTTTATTTCAGTTATAACATTTTACTCATGTAAAAAAAAATATTATAGATTTTAACCAATACTGTTGAACAAATTTTTTTTGCTTATCATATATATATATAAACACACAACGTTGGCCTATAGATCGCTTTTTAGCTTGTACGTTTTTGGTACAAATTTCGCAGAGACCGGTAATTTTTATATGTATACAATTAATTTTTTACGGTCGTATTTTTATAGTATTTAAAGGTACTCCACGTACAAATTTTACATTTTGCCACGGTAATAAGTAAAAAAACAAATGATAAAAATACGGCATTACTCAAAACAAAATATAAAATTATTTTTTTCTGATTATTACAATACAAGAAAGCCTTAGAAAAAACTAAAAGAGACAGGATGTACAAGAATAAGTAGGTCCTTAAAAGCGTGCACTGATAAGACTATAAAATACTATATAAAAATATGAAAGACTGAAAAAATGCACATAATTTTATAAATAAAAGCGCAATAAAATATAAACACATATAAATAACATTCTAGGTTCGTGTAATGCCCATCTTGCTGTAAGCTGCGCATTGTTATATTTGTTTAAAATACGTGATTTATTTACAATTTTTTTTTGCCATGAAAGTTTTATAGCTTAGTGTGCAAGATAACATGTTTAGTTTGACGAGAAACCCTTTGAGCCGTCTAGATGAATAATGGCTAGTATAAAAGCGCATAAACTAACTGTAATTTTTATTGTAGTTTGTTTTACAAATGTTATATTTGCTTTGACCCTTATCATAAGTTAAAGGACTTTTATTTCGTTTATTACACTTATCTACAATATAAGAATTTTTACGTCCTTTTTGCAAATGTATGGCAATTTTTATTTATTTATCTCTGCATCAATCTAGGCTGTATCTAGAAAAATAGACTAAGGAAAATTGTTATAAAACCAAAAAACATTAAATTACGGGTTCTAATTTAGACTTAAAAAAATTTACACCAGTAAAAATTTGTCATGGTAGTCTTTTCGCTTAAATTTACTGTCAATTATGCTTACCTAATAAAAACTATAAATCACTATTGATGCAACCAAAGTTAACTCCCACTTAAAAATTGACGCATATATGCGTCATGGCTAAAAAAGCAAAAAAATAAAAAAACTGCAAAAATGTAGTTTTTAATAGTTTTTGTCTAGATTTTTACAATTTTTTTTTTGCAAAATTTTATAAAATTTTATAAATTTAGAATCTAAAAAATGTATAATGATGTGATAATCCTTTACATTTTTACAAAATACAAACTGACAGTAATATATGTTGGATGAGGCGGCCTTACTTCTTGTTTTCTTAGGAAAAGGCATACGAATAAAATCGATACTATTTATCTACAAATTATATTTTTATATCATTGTTTCTATAATTCTTCTTTTAACGGACATATTTAACATTTAATATAGCCTAGATTAAAGTCAAATTTACTAATGCATCTAATCATTCTTAGACACTTTTAATATGCGGGAAATGCTAAAAATCGCCTGATCTCTCCATTGCACAGGGCAGCATTAGATATAAAGAACAGCGTTATAATATACTAATTTTGTAGGCCTAAAGTGTCTTTTTATGCTGATCTTGGGGTGCGAACCCAACAATATATTTTTGTTGATTTTGCGCTGTTCTTTTATTTATACTTTCCTTTTAAGATAATATTTTCAATTTTTTTATGGCGCATATATGCGTCATTTGCGCAAAAAAGAAGCAATTTTTACTCTTTAAAGTATAGTTCAGAAACTGCACATTTTAATTCAGCTAGACCCATGCTATCCAAACAGATCGTAAGTTTAATAAATTACGACATATATACATCACACTTGCAAAAGACAAGATTTTTCTCACTGACGTCTTTTAGCGATAAGACGACATTAACATTTATAAAAGCAAAAATACGAAATTTGAAAAGCACAATTATAAAATAGAAACAAAAATGCAGCATTTAAAATTTATACAAAAAAACAGTTTTTTTTATGTACTGTTAAGTGCCATAAAATAAATTCTATATTCTACTTTTATATTTGGATATTGTAAAATTGGTTTTGCGTATCTTTCAATAATAAACTCTCATTTCTTTTAAATTTTTAAAGTTCATTTTTTCACAATTTATTGCGTTGATTTGCACAGATGCAAAAAAATAACTACGCAGTTAATAACAGCATCTTGCAGATGCATATTCTTTACTCCACGTCATTGATAAAAAACTAAGACCACTTTTAAAAATAAACATGTTGCAGATTTTGAAAGGAATTCGCTTTTTTTATAACGAAAAAAAACTAACTTTTAGTATTCGTCGCACGATAAAGGCCAATATTTACTACAAAAATTTGTTTTCCAAAAATTGGTATTGCTTCTACTTAATATATTGCGTCAAAAAATACATGTTTTTTGCGCTTAAACCTAAACTTATGAGCGCAAATATGCGTAATACTAAGTCTTAATAGTTTTTCTTTTTACATGGGCGTAGAGTAACAAACATCAATTAACCTTTTTAACTGTTTTTACCTTACTATAAATTACAATACAAAATATCTTTAAGTTAATATTCGTAAAAATATGAATTGTCTACAAGCATTTTAAATGTAAATATATGACTATATACTTATAATATACATAAACATGCACTTACAAGCCACTTTTACATACAATAAAGTTTTTTAAAAATGACTTGTAAGTATTTTGCGCGTCATTTTTGTTCAGTATGGCATTGCCAGACACAAGACTTAAAATAAAATACTTGCAGCTAAGGAAGTCAGTTTTATACATTAATTCATTAATTCATTAACAAAATATAACTAACATAAAATGTAGCAAAAATAAACAAGACTTTTTTTCATACTCAAAATCTACAAATTTTCTAGAACCGTTAGTTTTTATAATTTTATAATAGTACAAGATGATTATTTTTCTACAAATCTATAAGTTATAAATTGCCTTTTTCATACATTTTGTGCTCTGTGCTTACACACGTTTAAGTTGGGCTGCAAAAATAGCACATGTTAACATAAAAAAGCTTAAAATTTATTACCACAGTAAAAAAAATACAGAATTTGTTTTTAAAATCATAAATATTTTAAAATTTCTAGTATGGTTCTTTTGTACAGTTCGACAACTATCACAACTTATTTCATGCACTTATTAGATACAAACTTATACAGTAGCGCAAAAGAAATATACGCACCGACAAATATTTCGTTTAACCTTAGAAAACATATTTTTCTGGCTTGTAAGGTCAGTGCGTATGTAACACATTTTTTATTTTACAGATTATACGTTTCAAGACTATTTTTTTATACGTGTAAAAGTAAAAGATAGTATACGTTTGCACGAGAAAATCCTATGTACACGCAAAAAAAAAATATTTTTAAATGCAGCAGTCCTAAGATAAGTATCAATAAAGTCGTTCTTTTACATATTTACTACAACTCTTTTTCTCGAATTACGGTACACAGTTGTTTTTTCTCATTTTAGAGCCACTTAAAACAAATAGAAATTCAAAAAGTTTAGAATGCATATTAAGATCGGTTTTTACCTATTAAACGATGCACTTATATATTAACCAGCAACATTTTATATTGGTATATAAAAAAATACAAGTATAGTATAAATAAACAGAAAGCGCAACTTCTAAGACATACCATATAAACTTATGATCATAACTTACATATATTTTACTTGGCTGACATAATTTTTAATATTTACTTTTTATTTATTTTTCTAGATTTAAAAGCTTTCTGGCAACTTTTTGACTCCATTTAAATATAATGTGTATTAATGGATAAACGAAAAAAGAGTGTTGCTCACTACACGTCAAAACAAAAGAATTTAGTCTATATGTAACGATACAAAAGGCTGTGTTTGGACAGTAACTGTTACAAACGAACAGCAAGATTGTAGCTGCAACAAAAAAAAATGCTATGTGTTTTTATCTGTTTACAACTTCGGATTAACTGTACAAACATATTGCAAACTGTGCGAGTTTTTATAAAGGGTATAAAAAATTAGCAGATATTATAGGCAGAATTTTTAAAAAATAATAATTGTCAAAAAAATTGCCCCTATTTAATCAAAGAAGTTTATTTACCAAAAGCAGATAAAAACTAAAATATATTAACATTTTTAAAAACTTTTTTGGGTATCACCAAGTAATATTTAACAACTACTAAATGTTCTGTTAACTACAAATGGTGTAAAATTGCACACATCGGTTATATGCGGCGCTTTTGTAATGTGTAAATATGGATATCATGTAGTCGAAAGCAGGGTTCTTGCCTCGAATTTCGCCGTTTCTTATTTTTCAACAACTTATTGTCAATTTTGGTGCAGCTTTAATGTAATTTGTAAGTTGCTCATGCAGAAAAATATATTTAGAGCAAAGATATAACGTTACACAAAGCATGCATGAGTTAAGAAACACAGTTTTGTATGATATTGTACTTTTTTATAAAAAATTGACCGTTTTTTTGTGGTTGAAATTATCATCAAAATTATTGATATAAGAACTAAAGCTGTTAAATAAAAATAACTAGATTGTTTCCCATAATTAATTTATGTCAACAAAGCAGCAGAGAAATGTATTAAGAGGCAATATCGTTCTTTTATGTGTATAATATTTGGTTTTTTACTTTTGGATGTGTAATCTTTTATAGTTCTGAAATGAATAAATAGACAAAAAAATATAATTATGCGCTATATCAATAGATTTTTTAAATAAATGTTAAATGCATACCATATGTGTCAATTCTGTACAAGATTGTGTTATTTCTTTGTTTGTTAGAAACAGTATGCAGCGTCATCTATTAAAAAATTATAAATGTATCTTAGCTCATATTTTTTATGTGCAAACTACTACAAAAAACTGCTTTTTATTCGCAATCTTAGCAGTTATCGTACATAAAAGGTTTCACTGTCTTATCTAAATTTACAGACTGTAATCTTTAACGATTTAACCATTATATAAAGATTATTTTTATCATTTTTCGCAGTAGTTGTTCAGAATATAACGCAAATGTTTTTTTTTATAAGAAACAAAAAATTACTACTTTTTAATCGCAACTACACTGTCCAAATAATTGTTTCTATATGGAAAAGCTGATAAAATTCACAGCCGCCACTTCCCTTAATAAATATAGGATTGGAAAAAAAGCCAGCGTACACATTGTTAAAGCGGATGAGTTTTTTTTGCTGTTAAGTTTATTGTTAAACGATGTGTAATTCAAATACCCGAATCTTTTTTAGCACACAAACTACGAAAATATGCATTAATTTTATTGAATAAATTTTGGTTATATTTTTTCTGGTTGGATTTTGGATTTTGGGTTTTTTGTTGTGCTACAAGGAAAATGGTAGATTTGAACACTAGTAATTAGCCGCAATCTCATTTTTAGTATAGCCTCCAAATTAATGTTTTTAGTTTTGAAAGCTTTTTATTCTTCAAACAGGTTTTCTTGTTATTTCTAGTGGTCAAAAGTAAAAATTATAAACAAAATAAAGGGAATCGGAGACTGCAATACCACAATTACCGTTACCAAAAATCGGTATAACCGGGCTTTTTTGTTATATTTAAACCGTTACCGAAAAAGGCAAATGCTTCATTACCAATGTATTTTGATATTAAAAAACGGTAAAAATATTACAAAAGAAACCTAGTTTTAACCTTTTTTAATTTTTACCTTTTTGCTTAAATTATTGTAGATATAAATAAATTCCCCGGCTTAAAGATATAACTTTTACGCATACATAAAGAAACTGCTAATACAGATTACCCGTTCGTTAATTTTGTATCTTTGCAATTTTACGATTAATTGTTTCCTTTACCACTTTAAAATATTTTTTATCTTTGCTTTAAAATTTTCCGTTTATAAAATCAGTAAATCCTGCCACTTAAAAAATATATATATTGATAAATATGATTTGTAAACATAAATACAAAATGAAAATGCACTATTTAAAAAGATTATGCAATTAGTATATTATACAATATATGTCCCTTAATCTTAATTTTGTTTATTGTTTTTTTGTTTGCATGGAATTAAAAACCGCATATTCGCAGCAATTTTTTATTGTGTTGCGCAAGGAGATACACAAATAGTCTATTTTTACAAAAAATCTTTTTTTTATTTAGAGCCTTAAAGCAACGGAATTAAATAATGTTATTCTGGAAAAAATTAGTTGTAAAAAACATGATTTTTCATGATAGTATGTGCATGATAATGTTCATTAAAATAATTAAAATTAATTATAAATGCAATTCTACAGTTTACATGTTATGACTACGTTTTGTTATATGAATTGTGGTAATCTATGTAATTTTTTACCAGAACGTAAGATACGAAGTATGTATTTTTGCGCACCGTAACAAGGTAAATTGCGACCGCTGTATGTTGTTTAAAAGCAAGTTCACAATATAAATAGTAATATATTGGAAACAATATTTTTGATTAAAAAATTGCCGTATAATTCTTATAGAACGCTTTTTTTGTTTTTGCATACTTTACGTACCATGTTTGCGTTTACATATCGTTTTTTAACCATTTAGTAGGTTCCTTTTTATTTTGAACCCAAAATTTATTTTTTGGGTTAAAAGTACAAAGGTTGATTAGAAGATTACCGGTAATTATCGGTATTATATTTACTACAACGACCGCAATTTTATATTTTTCCATAACTGAACCAGAAAAATAAACTTCGGTTTGCAGTCTCTAGAGGGAAAAGAAGGTGGAGGTAAAATACAAAAAAAACAAAATTGTTCTAACAAAATGGATTTTGGGAGTTATTTTTTTTTTGCTTATAAACTAGTTATATTAGCCCTTGCGAACGAGTCACAAATTATGCCCGTTTTGCACCCCTATTTATTACATTTAACATAAATCATTAAGAAAAATTTACAGTAAACACTAAAAAAGTTCAAATTTATAAGAATAATTGTGCTGCATCGGCAACATCGTTGTGATTTGCGTTTTAAGGTATATGAAAACAAAATAGCTATGTGCTATTCATGTTTTTTGTCGCAGCTGTTGTAGATGAATTGACAGATATAAAAACAAATTTGCGTTTGTGTTTAGCTGTCGTATGACACAGCGTCTATAAAAACAAGCCGCTTTTACGAACCCGAGCTGCTTTTGACTGCGGCGCTTTAATACAAAAATTAATTGCGGGTTTTTTACGCAAACATTTAAAAAACTTATATAATTACAATTAGTCTTACAATTACCGCGCAATTTCCGACGCAAAAAACATAAAAATATTTAACGTATCGTTATAAAAAGAACTATAACTGCCACCCTAAATTGCTTGCAAACAATAAAAAAAAAGCTCCAATATTAAGATAGAATATCTTAAAATAATAAAGCGAGCATAATTAAGCATCTGGTTGTTTTTTATATTACGGATGCTTATCAATACAATTGCATGTCTAATTGTAAGCATTTAAAATAATTTTATGATGATATGCAATATAGTACTAAGAATGAAATCAAAAAGATTTTTATGTTATTGGATAATGACGATACTCACGACATTGCTACTGCAAGTACGCAGACCTTCGCATATACGCAAAACACACGCTTAGAGTTTACCTATTCAAACAAGCACAGTTTTTTTTTTGGTAGATTTTGTACATGACATACTTTCTGGCCCCAACAATATAAAAAAAAATGAGAAACATACTGTAACTGTTTAGATTTTATATGTTTTTTGTATTGACATTTTAAATTACCAGAAACGATAATAAAGAGTTGAAGATAAATATTTTAATTTATTATATTAAGTATTCACTAAACAAGATAATGCCAATATACAATTACTAACAACAAACATCATACAACAATTAATCCAACAAAAATCATAAGACCAACCTTTTTTGTATATTTAAATTTTTTTAAAAAATGCACATTACATCAAAACCAAATGCAATGCGATGTATTAGCGACTAGAGGCGGATCTATGTATAGGCGCTGCTTATTAGGGTTCTTTTAAAAAAATCTACGCAGTACACTAAATATTTTTAGGTGTAAATCAATAAAAATGCATTTAAGTGTAAATTTAAACATTATTCAAAATTAAAACATAATTTTTTATACCAAAATGTCGCGTTTTTCAAATAGATATAATACATTGAGTTTGTAAAATAACAAAGTCTTTGCATAACGCCATATGACTTATAAACTCATTTCGTATTTTTACAAAACCTGTAATACTAAGCTTTTTGTTCTATGTATATGTAATTATTTAGTTTACTAAAGAAAAGAAAAATTTAGAAGTAAGTCTTGTTATAAGAAAGCTGATACAAATCTACACGCATTTGTAGAAGGAGGCTTTTGTATATACCCTTAATAACGTTAAGACCAAATTACTGAGTGGAAAAGAGGGGGGCAAAAATAATAAGTTCCGGACAGAAAAGGGCAATAAAAAATCCGACTCGCTGAAAATTTAAAGGTCAAAAAAATATATTTTACACACAAAAAAAAGATAAAAAAATTAATTGCTGTATAATTTACATGAAATAATACTTACGAATAAAATTAAGATATAAAAAATTTGAATTACTGTAATAAATAAAGGCAAATAGAAAAATAACAATAAATGAAAAAAAAAGAAATAAAAAACTAATATAAGAAAAAATATATATATTGTTTTTTAGAAAATAGGAAAAAGCGAAATATTGCATAAAATTTCATACATATTGATAAATGTAAAAAAAAAAAAAAAATTGGAATTTATCAACTTAAAAATCAAAAAACAAAGAAAAAATATGTTTTTAGAAATTATGCAAATTTTTTTTTTGTAGAGTTTTTAAAAAATTTTTATAACTTTTACAAAATATTATAAAATATTTTAATTTTTAATTTTTAATTTTAATTTAATTTTATTTTTAAATTTTTACAAATTTTTATAATTTTTTACAAATTTGGTTGTTTTATCTTTTTACCAATTTTTTTTTTAAATTTTTAACAATTTTGTAAATTTTTTTAAATTTTTAAAATTGTTACCAATTTTTTAGATTTCTGTATTTTTTTCAAATTATTAAAAAAAACTCGTCATTTTTTTTTTATTTGGAAAAATAAAAAAAATTAAAAAAATTAAAAAAATTAAAAAAAATTAAAAAAAGTTTGTATTAATTCTAAAAATTTCTAAAATTTAAAACAATTTGTAAAAATTTCAAAAATTGTAAAAAAATTGTAAAATTAGCAAAATTTGAAAAAAGTCAAAAACAATAAAAAAATGGAAAAAATTTAAAAAATATAAAAAAACTAAAAAATGGAAAAAATGGAAAAATGGAAAAAATGGAAAAAAATGGAAAAATGGAAAAATAAAAAAAGTTTTGCAAATTTTCATTTCTTGAATCGGTCTAAGTATTGACTGGCTTACACTCTTCATCAATAAATGATAATTATGCAATGATTAGAAAATATGCTTATATATTACATGCATATGGTAGGCAGAAACAAATAGGTATACAGTAAAAACTCTATCCATGATCAATGTATCAATGAGCAATATTTCTTTTTTGGCAAATTGATGAGAAAAAAGAACTAAAAGTAAGTATAAAAGATACAAATTAAAAATGTCCATTGTTAATATTTGCAGAATTTGTACTCTTTATATTTATTTTATAGTTATTTTTTGAGGAAAAATTCTATCGTTGACCATTTTTAGATTTTAAAAAAACTATGATCATGGATAGAGATTTTACTGTAGTATAAATAGCAACATTACACCTATAGGTGTAATAACGATTTAAGGCGTTAAACATATAGATGTAATGGGGATTTTATTCATTACACCTATAGGTGTAATATGGATTTTAGTCATTACACCTGTAGGTGTAATTTTTTGTAGGGTAATTCGTACTTACCGTAAACTCCATAAAGTAATCACCCCCTAGAGTAAGCAAATTGCCCAAAAAGTCACCAAAAAAACATGATAATATTAAAAATTTAATCGGAAATTATTGCTTAAATAAGACATACATAAGTCGATACATTTCCGATATAAATACATACATAATATTAAGTATTTTCTATTTTTTTGTTGGATTTTTTTTAGTTTCTATTAGGTAGCAAATAAGATAAATCTTTTTAATATGTATAAATCTCTAATAACGGAAAACTGTCTTTTTTTCTTTTATTGGTCGATTTTATTTACTTTTTAAATTCTTTTGCTTTTTGAAAAAAATAATTTATTCAAAAATTGACAAGGCAAGCTTTGCTTTTTATACGTAAGTTTATTCATTTGCATGTTAACAAAATATAGTAAACATGTCTTATTAATATTTAATCTTATAATATTTCTAGATTGTTTTTACCCAAGTTGCTTACTTTATGGAGTTTACGGTAAATAATGACGCATATATGCGTCATGGTAAAAAAAAACAAAATTTTTAATAGTGACTGTGTAGTAATTTTTTTTTTTAATTTTACAAAATATAAACTTTCAAAAAAAAACAATAATGGGTAATTTTATAAATTTTTACAAAATGGGTACGTTTTAAATTTTGATTTACGTAATTTTGCGCTATTTTACAGTATATATTTTGCTTTTGCAGTTATATTTTCATATTTTTTCATGACGCATATATGCGTCATCTTAAAGAAAAAAGAAGCCCTTATTTTGTGTTTAAGTGGGGTTAAGAAACAACTACTTTTCGCATAATATATTATAATGAAGTTGTGGTAAATGCAAAAAACTAAAGTTTTTTGCTGTGATGTTAGATCTTAAAAATATTGTTTTGTTTATGTGGAAAAGAGATAAATCCTGTTATGTGTAAAACATTAAAAAATATACAAAAATGCTATACATTATGAAAAAGATATAAAAAAGCCAAATAAACCGCGCTAATGTTTTCTTTTATAGCTTTTTTTATATTTGCTTTTAATGCAACAGTTGCACAAAAAGTTTGTCAGCGTGCTCAAGGTATAAACATATTGTGTCAAGAAATGTGTACAGTACTAAGAGAACGTCATAATTGCAAATATTTCTTATTCGTAAAATCCGCTAACTACCACAGCTTTACACATAATTAGCTTTGATAATTTAATTTTTGGCTTAAAATTGCTATAAAAAAAGAGACAGTATCACTGTAACTAATTTTGTTCAAGGATTATTTTACTAATTTCGAATAAAATTTAGCACGGTTTGAAGTGATAAAGTCAATGTTATAGAAGTTTATAAAATTGAAAATTTATAAAATTTAAATTTATAACAAATTTGTATTGATTTCGAATATGAACAGGTCTTATATAAAAATGAGTAAAACAACAAAATTCAAGTATCTTAAGACCTTAGAAAATCCTGACAAAAATTTCTGGTCAAAACTACATTCTAAATGTACTAAACAAAAGATAGCTGTTTTACAAAAGTAACACACTGGTGATAATTTTTACAGATTAAACGGTTTAGGCTATTTTTAAGTACGAGTATACATAAAGTATTGCTTATAGTTATATTGTATTACCACAAAGCTATTGTATGTGATCGACACTATTTGTCATTTACGCTATTATCTTTGGCGAATTTTTTTACATACACGATGCTTTTACTGCTCCAAGCATCCAATATGTTTTTGTCATACATTTTGATAATTATCAATCTATTATTACAAAAACTCTGATTTTACAGACTTAAAAATGACTTATATTTTATTTCAGTAATTTTGAATGTCTTTTTTCAATTCTTTTTGAAAAATAATATTTCGAAATTTGCGTATTTTAAGTATGTATAGTACGGTAAAAAAACAATTATAGTGTAAATTTAAACTAAAAAGCACCTCTCGTAAAAAAGAATGGTATGCAAGACGGTTTCACTGCTTTTTATATTACATTTTTTGTTACAATTGTTGTACGAGTTACAACACGCGACAATTACATGCAAAAATACACATTAAAAACACAAACAACATACTATTTTTTTAGATTATTTAATTTTACTTTAATTTTACGCACCAGGTAACCGACGGTTGACAATAAACTAGTAAAAAAATAGTTTACGCGTTGTCGCAAAACGACGTAGTGTCATTGCTTGATAAGCGTTGAAAAACAGTTCATTAGCCTTTTATTTAGTTCTGATGTTTTATTAATTGACTCTTGTGTGTTTTTAATGTGAGGTATATGCCATCTTTGACTAACGTAATGTCTTGATATTTTTTCTACCCTGGTCTCGCAACCCTTATTTTTCTTTCAGTCCAAAAAAAAAAGTATACAGACACACAAACAGTTGCTTCAAAAATAATTAAAATTAGTTGCAAATTTTCTGTATTGTTCTTTGACACTTTTTGTGTCATCATAGTGTAATTTTTGTTAGTCAAAAATGCACCAGGGTCATACACGGAGAAAAATCACACTGGGTCAATGTACCTAGGGACCAAATTTTTGCAATGATTATAGTGAAACAAAGCCCGGGGTATATTTTGGGCCCAAAAATAGGTCCAATTTACCCAGGGAAAAAAACGCAAGCTTCGAAAAAAATTTATGTCTATATACTTTTTATTGATGCAAAAAAACATATCAGTTTACTCTAAGATGGTTTTGTTATCTAATTGTCTATTACTTTGAAAGCAAATTATTGCGCAAAAAAACATTAAAACTTAATAAAATATTGCTGAATTTTATTTTTTATACATGACATTTTTATGTATTGTTTAAGATTTTTACAGCAGATCGCTGTACCATAATACAGGTTTATAAGTTTGAACCAGTGTTTTTATGCGAAACTTGTATACAAAAATACTATATGGTGCATAAGACGCAAAAAAAAAATGTACCCTAGATTGTATTGTTTGATGTCAGATCGGGTAAAGACTATAAATTCTTAGAACCGCCTCAGGTGACACTAAATAAAAAGGCAACCAAGAACTAAGAGGACAGTACACCGGTTAGCAAAAAAGAAATTAAACACTTTGTGAGGTTAAATGCTAGCCTTGACTGCAGTTCTGACATTTTGCGAATCGATAAAGCAAGTTTTTCTTATAATTTCCGATGATATTGTATAATTGGAGTATTAGTTCACAATCCACGTTACTAGTACAAAGTATAGCCCTATAGAATAGTAGAAAATATATGTTTAACTGAAAAATACAGCAAATTTGCGTACCAACACTAAGTACTATAGTATTTATTCATTTCTTTTTTAGCGCAATTTAATTTGTTTATTTTTCCCTTGTTCTATCCCTTAAAGATATGCAAACTATAAAAACTTAAACTAGAATATAAACGCAACAAATACAAATTTTGCTGTAGTATTAAAAAGTTTTTGTAAGAAAAACTTACAGACGGGAAAATCTTATATACGCTCGATATCATTGTTGACATATATATAAATATTATTGTATTAATACAGAGCTTTTGTAGTTTTTTATATATATATTTGCTACTTTCTTTTTTTGCTACTATTTCATGAGGCTCTAGTGATATCATAAAATAAAATGTTTTTCTAATTTTATTTTCTTTTTGTATTACATAAATTTTTTTTTGTGTCTACTCTTTATAGAATCATGAGCCACTAGTATTATTAAACTTTAATGCTTATTTAAAAGAAAATAATTACAGGTTTTCGTTATAGATATATTTAATTAGTCATGTTAACAATAAAAAACATAATTTTTATCAATAAAAATATATTAAATGGATTAATATTTATTAACGATTGCATAAAATTACTTTTTTATGTTTGTACTAGTCAAATTTTTTTACTACTTATTTTGAAAAAAAAAAGATTTTGTGTTTGCCAAACTAGCGATAGACACTTAACAATAACATATTGTGCTTCGCTAAAATATATACGTTAATGTTGTCGATATTTTATGTATTTGCATCTGGGTATGTTTTCACGCCAGGTTACATGCTGCAAGTGTTACATCCATTTATTTTTCACATACATATCGAAAACAATGAGTAATCCAAAAAAATTTGAATCCCGAAAATTGAAACGAACATGGTAAATTAGGAGCAAATACACATTTTATAAAACAATCCAAATTAACTTTAGGATTATGAACCTTTTAGCAAGCTGGTATATATATTTTTATCAAAGGCGTCATCCGAAGAAAAAAAATATTTCCCCTAATTTTTGTACTATTTATAACATTTAGTTACGCAAAATGTGCTCTTATAATAGATATGTATTAATCCTAACGCGGTTTTTTTTTTTATTTTACTTTCTAGATTTCAAATAGGGATCGTAAAAATGTCAAAAATAAGAACGAGGAAAATTTAAATTCACAAAACACCCTAGTGCCACATCATATTTTTTTATTTCGATTATTCCAATATTAGTATATCAATATCGTGAACATAATTGTTGTTTTCTTTGTAATTTTGAGATTCGGATGTAAAACTAAATCGTCATTTTAAATATTTCTCGGTCTTTAAAGGACGATATATTAAGTCTTTTTTTGAATTGGTCCTGGGAAAAGGTGTTATATATGGCCTTTTTTAGTTTTTGTGCTAAAAAAAGGACGATATATATCGTTTAAAACCGCGAACAGTTTTATGGGGGCAAAAAAAATATATTGATAAAAAGGTTGATTCGGTGTTTGTATATAGTATTAGTATTTTGTTTTACGTAAAATTTTAGAACAATTTTTTTTATGATTTCTTTATTTCTTAGACGTTTTTGAAAGCTTTTTTATGGAAATTTACAAGTTTGAAAAAATATATTGATTTTTTTAAAAAAAAAAAAAAATTTTGAGGCTAGAAAAAACAACAACTGGACATAAGAAATTTTAGTATAATAATGTTGTATTTGCGATATTTAGTTAAGTTATATCGAATTACTGAAGTTAACATTTAATAACGATTTTACATAGGAAAACAAATTTTACGATTGCAATTGTTTTGATAACAAAAACACAAAAAAAAAATTGAATCGGTATTTTTCCGTAGGAACAGCTTTGTTATGTATACTATGGTATTTTTTTTGTAGCTAAGAATACAACTTATATTATGATAATTTTTTTCGCTATTGTTAACCAGTCAATACTTATACTTTATATTACTGATATTAAACTTACTGTTAAGTATCGACGCAAACCAACTATTTTTTTTTCAGCAGACTTATATGTGAAAAGTTAAACTACACTAAAATATTCTATACTTATTAGTCTCTATCTAATACAAAACCTTTTGGAATATGGTAAATAGAAAGAAAAACTAAAAATTTATTTGAATTGTAATTTGCGTAAAATTTTAAACCGAATTATACTCGCTGTTCGACGAATTTTTACTATTATGCAGTTCGGTACATTTTTTCTGTGATACACGATTGTTTTGTTACACCTCTTAGCAACTTATATATATGTAATTTTTATTATTTAACAAAAAAAACAAATTTTCAAAAATACTTGCATGTGTATTTACCATTTTTTCTAAGAATGCAGTAAACTGCATATTTGATATAAGCAACGTAATGAGGAAAAAGATAGAAAAACCCTTGTAATCCATTCGGTTTTAGTTTTTTTTGCAGCATCGAATTCTGAACTCGCTGTAAAAAAAATTAACATTGTGTAATGTCATTTATACCTTTCAGTCGCACATAATATAAATGATTTGTATTTTTGCTATGTTTAATCAGTTCTTTTGGTAATGTTTGCATAATCAAACTGCACAAAAAGGCTCTTATAAAACTCAACACTGTGAATAAAACCTTGATTCACTATTTCCAGGTGACTCGTAAAAAGCTGTAGCTTTTTTATTCGTATTATTATTCCTTTGCTATAATACATGTAAAGGTGTTTATTTTTAATAAAGGTTTGTATATGGTAGATCTGATGAGAGAAATAAAAACGATACATGTTTTGCTTAAAAATTAAGTATATGAACACAAAATTTGTGTGCAAGAGAATAATCAATGAATAGTTTTTCTGCTTCTAAAAGATCTTGCCATTGTATGGTAAGGCATGTTTATTTGTACTACAAAGCTTTACTTTATAACAAGGAAAACAGCGTTACATATATACAAAAGAGTATATTAGATGCAAATATAAAAAAGTTACTACACTAGATTCGTGTAGTTTTAATATCTTATCTTGCTAAAACACGGTCTCATCTCATTTTTCTGCGTAATAAAATAATATTTTAGAGTTAAGTAATAGTTTTTCAGTACTGTTGGTAACGTCAATTGTAGGATTTTTTATATATAGTCTAAAAAAAGATCGTATAAAAGATTTTCAAATAAAAGCCGTACAAGCTTTAAAGTTGATTATTTGCATCGTTGTAATTTTATAAAGACGGCTTCTGTTTACGATAACTTAACATCAACAAAAATAACCTAACACTGGCATTAACAAACATTTGTAAAGTAAGGTAAAAAATCGTTACCAGAGTATAAATATTTTTATTAGATGTGGTTGGAAGATGGCGCGTTATTACGCGCAGCTGAACGTCTAGGAGAAAACCCATGAATTTAAAACTATTTATTTATTCTTTCTTTCTTTAAATACTTTTTCTTTATCTGAAACCAATACACCTTATCAAACAGATAGGGGTAACAGATTCATGTGTTTAACATTTATATCCTAATTTGGTAAATGCACCCATACCGTGGGCACGTAGAGTAAGTGCGCCTGCGGCGGGCCGGCATCGCTCCTTCGGAGCTTAGCATTTCGCTCCTCAGCCTTGCCTTGGCGCTCACATGCTGAGCCTGCGGCTCAGCATGGAATTCAATGCTTCGAGCCTTCGGCTCGTCGCGGTCCACGGTCGTCATATTCTGGGGCAAAGTCTTAACTGATGTAACAAAGGATGAGCAAGTGTCAGCAAAAACTTAAAAAGTTGGCGATTTATATTTTTGTTGTAAGTGCTATTCTATAACATTATTATTTTCCTTGTAACACATCTAAAAATAAATTAATAATTATACAAAAATACACCACATCGATCCTGTTGCATATACATGATATATCTTCATATCTAAACCAAATTGCACTAAAAAAATTTTGTTTACAAAATTATTTTTTTCACAAAATACTTTTTTTTATTTTATTTAAACAAAATCCGAAAGCACCTTCGTGCTTTGCATCAGTTTGTATTATACAAATGTAGATGTACAATACACTACATTTTTTTTGGAAAAAAAGATAAGCCTGTTTAATCACATGTATAAACTAATATAGGTTCTCTTAAGGCGAGGTACAACAAAGATGCACAATCATATTTATTTTTTGAATTTTCTATACATACAACTGTATTTATGTATAAAAACTGCAGTAAACTACTGCCTGCAAAAAAATTTCAATTGTAGATACACTAGTAATAGCACAAAATAACATAGAAAGATATTGCGACTAAGGTGTTGTATTGTAATTGATTTTTTTTTGTATTGTCTACAGACACATACTTTTTTTATTATAAGCAAGACTAACAACACGTTTTTTTGTGTATTCAAAGGTACGTATGAAATAAGCTCAGCTTTAACATTTTATTATACCATATCGTTACAAGTTTTTTTATTTTAGTTGACTCTTTTTCTTGCATGACAAAAGAAAACCCGTTCAAAAGGAATACTGGAGATTTAAAGTTACCTGAGGTCTAAAAATATCAATATTAATCCATCTGAAATTTATGTTTGTATTTAAGTTGCAAAAGTTATAGATACGCATCTTTGATTGTTTTCAACTCTTTTCCATGCACTTAATAGCTCCAAAAAAAAACTTACATACAATAAACGGTCGAGAGACCAAACGGTATATAATGTATTATAATTAAGCCTGTATAGATTTGTTTTTCCTCTTTATATTTGACTACTGTTAAGTTTACATTTTATTTCACACTAATACTGTAAACAAAAATACATACAAGCATTAATTCAAAATTACATATTTACATGCTTTACAGTATATTTCTGACATGTAAACAACTCTAGCGCAAAAAAATACTTTTTTGTCGTTTTTATACACTATTGTTAACGCAAAAATGTCACTATTACAGTGTTTTTAGTTTTGCGTATGAAATGTTATAGGTATATTTTGTTAGTAATACGCAGCACCAGTGGCGTATAAAGAAGCAGGCTGAAAGGGCTGCAAGCCCCTCGTCTCTAAAAAATTGCGCTTTGAGTTGAAACGGGGGTCGAATATACGGAAGGAATTTAGTAAAAAAGAGAATAGAGAAAAAATTGATCTTTTATTAATTCTTAAATTTTTTATTATTTTATATAAATTGAATATATAATAAGATTACGAAAATAAAATTGCAGCGTTACCCCCCCTCTTTTTATTCTAAACTAACCTCCTGCAGAGCACTTTTGTTTCATTTTATCAAGAAAAAAATCTGATAAGTTATTTTTATTCCTAAAATAAAAATCGCATATACAACCACAATGTCGAAAAAAAAAAACTTAACTTAAACTATTTTTTTATATTTGTTGTTTTTAAACCCATTTATACTTCCAATAAAACATTATTTGTGTACTTTGTATAGACGAGCTTATATAATGCATTATTTTTTTTAATGTTTATTTGCCATAGATAATATATTTATTTGTACCCGTAAACTATCTTGTACCTACAAAATCATAGGTGACAAGAAATTCCACTGTTTTAATTTTCTTGCTTTTTACAGTGTAAATTGGTTAGATTTAAAATTGCTGTAAATCATTTTTAAACAAAAAAAAATCTTGGCAAAAAATACCCCAGTAAAAAAAGATTCCATTAAAAGTAACATATTTGTATAACGCAAATATATATGTACGCGATTGCGCAGCGATTGAATTTTAAGAAAAAAAAAACCAACGATGTACAGTTTTTTATACCTAACAACTAGAGGGGCGTAGCTAAGGAAAAAAAGATAAAGGGAGCCTTTTTATTTCATGTATAAGATTTGTTCTGGTATAATTATAGTAAATAAAACGAAATTTTAAGAGATATTCGAAAAATAAAATTTTTCCCTAGTGTCTATTTAATCACGAATCACCTACTAAAATTGGCCAGCTTTACTCAATGCGCAAATTTACATAAATTAAAGGAGGGGTAAACTCTATCCCCAGGATCCTTTAATACGCCACTGAAAAAATTACTAGTGTTTGTTTATTGTATGTAACTATACATTCGTAGAACACTTTTATTGTAGCACCTAACAATTTAATGAGTCAGCCAACTAAGTTAAGTCGACTTTGTGGCTATATAAAGTAGTGCTATTTGTTCTAAAATAGATCAATACACTTATTTTAATATTTTGTGTTAACACGCTTGTTGCACAAC